>MU107946.1:0-16269 GCA_012274485.2 Sinapis alba | reverse complement strand
CTCACAATGAAACAACTCAAAAGAGTTGAGTGAAGAAGAAGAAACTAGGTCATTAGTATTTATACTCAAAACACTTGTGTATCCTCAAAGCCTCTATAACACCAAGAGGGTTTGCTCTTGCTCTTTGTCTTCTTCTAGTCCAATATTAATATCCCTTAAACCAGCTTCCTCAATTTCCGGTTAGCTCAAACCGATACTAACAAGAAATTGAATCACCAAGGTATATCAACAAATGCTGAAGCGAGGGAAGTCAATACGCTCTCATATCATTTACAATTGGTATGTGCTTGCAAAGAGGTGGATGGGAAAATTTACGAGAAAAAGGAAGAAGAGAATAAAATTGGAGCAGCTGGGGAAGAAGTGTACCATTCTACTTGTTTAAGATGTCCTTATAGATGTACATTACCTTTTGTGGAGCAGAATCATTCTACCTGACCAAGACGTCCACTTAGGTGAGGCTTATACTCTGTGGAACCCAAACGTAATGGTGTTAATCAAGTTACGGTGAGCGTTTGTACACAGGAGGGAAAACCGTTTGTTTAGGTCGGGTTGCTGTGATTAATGGTGCATGGGATCCAAGTGGGATATGGTTTGAGGGCATCATTATTTCCGGTCTCTTAACCGGAGTTTCTAACTCATGATTTGATTTATTTATTTTTCACACTTTTCGGCTAAGAGACGGCTCTTATATCTCTTATTTAAGAGACGATTCTTAGCTTTTCTTAGTTAAAAACTAAGAAAAGTTTAACTAAGAAGCTAATAACCGTCTCTTATCCGAAGTTAAGAACGCCAGTTAAGAGACCGGGGATAATGATGGCCTGAGGAAGCTGAGGCTAACAACTGGAAACCACAGAAAAGTCAAGAACATGGGAGAAACTGCAGCAAGACCAACAAGAAATGGAAACATTGTGAGAGTATGCGACAAAGGAAGTGTAAGTATGAGATGAAGAGAAGTAAACTGGAGATGGAAAAAGGGAAGCGATGCATGAAAAATATAAAGAGAAGCAAGCAACAAAGGATGTTTGGAGAACTGCTGCAGAAAATTAAAAGAGTGAAAAAGAAAAGGCAGAAGAAGAATGAGCAGGAGATTGCACATCATTAGATCTAACTTCAGAGGAACTGTTGCTTCCATTGATCGTTATAGTCTTTACGGAAATCATACATATGGACTTTATGAAAATTTTCTTAAGTTTTGGATGCTACATTGCGATAAAAGTGGTGAAAGGAAGATTGCTGAACACATTCACTTCTTGAACAGAACTTTACAATTCTCTGCAACTGAAGTGAACAATCTTAATTCAGGTATGGTTTTGCACTTATAATTTGTTTCGGTCTAGCAAAAACACAACACAAAAAGTTTGACTAAAAAGGTTTTGACCGTGGCCTTTGAGGCTCGTGCTGTTTTAATAGTCTTGTATTACACAAATCCCTGTTTTTACTGTAAATAAATGACACTCACTCCATAGTGATACACAGAAAGACTGCTTTATTTCTCTTCTCTCTGACGACGGCCTTTAACACTTATTACAAGAATCTTGGTACCCTTTTACATTCTCAAACTGATAGGAAAATGTTTTCATATATGGAATCTCAATAACTGCTAGATTGTTTAGCATCATCTCACTAAGCCGAGGTTACAAACACCATGAGTAGTAAAGATAAGAGTTGCAAAGTTAGAACTTCCCCAATCAATAGATCCAAAGCCAAGGGGTCACTAGGTCTACATAAACATTATTTAAGGTCATCAAAACAAGCAAAACAAGGAAACAGACGAATTGTAACATTCAGAATAGACTTGAATTGAGCAACCAAACTGGGGAAGAATATCATTTGTTGGCTTCAGATTGAGCAAAGAACTTGGTGACAAGATGACAGTCTCTTGGCTTGATGTTGATGTAATAGTCTTGTATGGTATTTGTGATCTCAAACTCAATTACCCGAACTTCTTGTAGAACTTGATCGCATCTTCGTTGTTTGTCTGAACATGCAAGTATATCTCAGACATGTTTTGCTTGGAGCACATGTCAAGAAAATGATCAGTAGCTTTGAACCTTAAAAAAAAAACAAGTTATTGACATAGAGTTTCGCTGTAGAAAAGACTGGCACGGTACGGTGCAAGAACACCAAGTGTCATTATATAAACTCGCATGGCCCCCGTCTTCTTTTTTCTCCAGTCGACAAGCAATAGCTCCAACATATATATCACTGTAATAAGCTGAGGAGGAAGCAAAAACTCTTCTCTAAAACATCAAAGAGTTTTAAACTGGATAACCCAAAGAACAACACCCTCAAAACAACTGATATCAACTAGAGTGTCAAATTTAGTATGATTAATTTTCATATGCTTATATGCATATTTTACAAAATATCATATAACAAAGTGTCTCGTGCTGGTGCAATTAAAGCTGCATATAGTTAAGGGCTACTAGGTATAAAACTGTGCAGTCATAAGCATTGAAGGGGTCTAAACAACAACTAGCAATTAGACAGCTAGGGCATTAGACTTTGACTTGATTGTTCCTCTAACAAGAGACATCATCAACTGTGTCATTCTCTGAGCAAACTTCTACATTTTTTCATTGGAACACGAACACAAAGCCCAAACATGAGTCAGTTTTACCAAAACAATAGACAAGAGATGCAACTAAACTAGTCTATTCAAGGCTTCAAAAGAAGAAAAAGCAGTAACAGGAGAAGTTCAAATCGAAAAGGCATCTCTTTATAGAATCTTCTAACTTGTCTACCAAAGCCTAATCAAAGAACGTTCATAAATCCCAAAGCAACAAACTGTTTCCTATTAAAGGTAAGAGAACACTGATCCATAAGGCATAAAGAGAGAAAATAAGTAAAAGAAAAAACAAAAGCCAAAGTGAAGAAGGCAAACCAAGCTTAGTGAATTCGCCGGATGAGATTGTATCAGCGTAGTACTTGTCGTTGTAGCCAACCGGGAACAGAACAGTGTTGAGTTTCTTCAACTGCATCAGGTTTTTGTCTCTCTTTCCATCTAGCGATACGCTGACTTCTCTCCCAGTTCCCACCGCCGATGAGGACATAGAAGGAACATAGAAGGAACCAAAATTGAAGGGAGGCTTTTATATAGAAAATTTTGTTCAGACATAACGTTATTGGGCCTCTAATAGATATTGGGCTTCAACTAAGCCCACACCGTCATAACCTTCTCTATCACGTTCATTCTTGCCAGAGGTTTGAAATAAGAGGGGTGTGTGATCTTCTACTTCTTAATTTGAAATTTGAAATTACAGCAAAAATAAAATTGCGTCTGCCGGGAGTCGAACCCGGGTCTATTGCTTAGAAGGCAATTATCCTAACCGTTGGACTACAGACGCTTTTGTTCAGCTTGTTTGTTTAATTTATTTAAGTACAATTATTTCGCATTTGTCAAAACAAAGACATCCTGCCTCATCTTTGGTACAGAGGATCAGAAGCAGAGAAACAAGCGGCGATTTACATTATAGAGAAGTCAAAACACCTAAAAGAAGATGACATTATACCGAAAAATCACCAATTTGAGGGAGAAATACCGTACACTGATAGACTTGGCGTCAATGAATGAGTTGTTGTAGCACATGTGGGCTTGAGTTTGTGCCCTTGTGATATCTTAGTGGATTTCGGTTTCTTTCACTTCTTGCTTTTTAATTTTTCTTATGTCCATGTCTATTTCAAACTTTGTATTTTTGAGAACCAATCTCTGTATTTTATGGTTTGTTCTGGATAATATTGGATCTTTTTTAGCCAAGTTCATTGGAGTTTATATTTATAGTTTCACAACCTTGAAGAATCAATAAGTAAATTCAATAATAAAAATGCTCTCTTATTAATCACTTTGAGGAAACTACTCAAAACCTCAAGTTTATCAATCACTCACACAAATCATAATAATGTCATCCTAGACATTACAATATATATATCAAATAATAAAGTCCTAAACACACTAGACATATGACAATTAGATAACTCCTAATTGTCAAAGGACTTTTACCAATAGCTTAATCTTTAAGCTTAACAACATTCTCCCCCTTAAGGTTGAACTCATTTTCATCAACACTTCGCACTCCAATCAAATTTCTCATCTCTTTAAACTTGAGTTTTCCAAGTGATTTTGTCAGTATATCAGCTCTCTGTTCGTTGCCTGGAACATGCTCAACTTCAATAAGCTCATTCTCAATGCACTCCCGTATGAAGTGAAACCTTCGATGTATATGTTTACTACGCCCATGAAAAACAGGATTTTTAGTCAATGCTATCGCTGATTTATTATCAACTAATATAGTCACTTTCTCACAAGCTTTTCCAATAACTTCTCCGAGTACTTCTTGAAGCCACACAGCCTGTTTAGCTGCTTCTGTAGCTGCCATAAACTCAGCTTCACAGGACAAAAGAGCAACAATTTCTTGTTTTGATGAACACCAAGTTATAGGACTCTCATCAAGGTAAAATACTTGTCCATGTGTGCTCCTTCCATCGTCCAAGTCGACGTTATGTGAACTATCACTAAAGCCCGTGATCTTTTGTTCTTTTGATCGCAGGAACTGAAGTCCCAGAGACATTGTCCCACGCAAATATCTTAGTACCTGTTTCAGAGCTGCTCCGTGAGACTCCTTTGGCTCCTGCATGTATCTACTAAGCACTCCAACACTATAAGA
The DNA here is from genome assembly GCA_012274485.2 of Sinapis alba. NCBI lineage: Eukaryota > Viridiplantae > Streptophyta > Magnoliopsida > Brassicales > Brassicaceae > Sinapis > Sinapis alba. The sequence goes on along the minus strand of MU107946.1, from coordinate 11,605 downwards.
AAGATCTGGACGTGTGTGTAACAAATAGCGCAGACAACCAATGCTTCTTCTATACTTGTGTTCATCAATACTCCTTTCTTCATTCGACTTTGACAACTTCGTGTTGATGTCCATGGGAACATGCGTTGAGTTGCAGGCATTCATCCCTGTTTCTTCGAGTATTTTAGCAGCATATTTATCTTGTCTCAGCAAAATCCCGTCCTTGCCCTGAAGAACCTCGATACCTAAGTAATAGGTTAACTTACCTAGATCACTCATGTCGAATTTGCTTGACATCTCTCTTTTGAACTCGCTGATCCGAATGTATGACGAGCCTGTCACTAGCAAGTCGTCAACATATACGACGACAATAAGAAACCATAGTAACAACAGTAGATAACTTTAAGCAAACAAAACAAAAACACTAGAGACCTAAACCAAGTTTTCAGAAACCAGCTAAACCAAAGCAAGACACACACAAATACGTAAGGTTTCTTGTTATTTATAACTCTCTGTTTAGTTGTTTCTCTTGTATGGCATTTTGGAGCTGTCGTGCGTCTGTTGATTCCACTCTTGTTGCAGTAGGCTCTGAATTTGTATGACATAAACTCACCTCCTTTGTCCGTTCGAAATGTTCTCACCACTCCTGTTGTTTCTTGTTCTTCAAGTTTTCTAAATGTTTTGAATTTCTCAAAGGCTTCACTTTTCTCTTTAAGCAATAATACATGTAACGCAAATAATCATCAATCAATATGTATATATAATTATTTCTTCTAGGCGTGGGAGGGGTGATAGGCCCACATAAATCTCCATGCACAAGCTCGAGAGGGTGTTTTGCTCTATGTGACGTTGAATGTGGGAATGGTTGCCTTGTTTGCTTTCCAAGTAGACACGACGCACATGTTTCTTTTTCGATTGTTATATAAGGTATGCCAACAACTAGTTCCTCATTTATCATCATCTTCATCGCTTCGAAGTTGACATGACCTAACCGTGTGTGCCATATTGCGGATTTGGTATCCATTGGCGTGAGTAGACATTGGATGATGTTAGCTTGTAAGATGACTTTATAAAGTCGGTTCTTCGATCATGTGGTCCTTACCATTAGGTCTCCTGAACGATCAAAGAGCATAAGTACATTATCATTCATCCTTACTTCACAACCTGCTTTGGTGGCTTGTCCTAGACTCACGATATTGCTTCGTGGGCCCGGTATATAGTAGACATTACTAAGCACTTTCTTCTCGCCTCCGCTCAAAATAAACTTGATTGAGCCTTTTCCTTTTATGTCAATACGAAATCATCCCCAAAACAAACCTTTCCCGTGATGCCTTCATTAAGTTTATAAAAGAATATTTGATTCCCACTCATATGATTGCTTGCTCCGTTGTCTAGGTACCGTAAATTATATGTTCCTTGTTCATCTTCGAAAACGCTTGGTTTCACTTTTTGCTCGTTAACAAAAACTAATGTGTGCATTATTAATTCATTAGCTTCCTTTGTATCATCAGTCTTCTTCTCACTGGTTTCTTGTAATTTAAGTAACTTGTCACGAAAATCTGCTGCATAATGTCCGAGTTTGTCACAACGGAAACATGTGATGTGAGATGTATCTCTCTCTTGTCCTTGGTTCTGTCCCAGACTCTGTTTATAAGCATCTCGCTGAGTCGGAAAGCTTCCACGACCTTGACTTCTTCCTTGCCAATTAGAGCGGCCTCCTCTCCCTCTAAAAATACGATTACCATAACCATTGTAGCAACCTTGCTGCGATTCTGAGTTAACATACATTAATTTCCCCTGATCGTAGTGTTGATTGCCTTCTTCTTCACATACTCTTTCCTCGTATGCTTTCAATCGCATGATAATATCCTCAAAGCTTGTTGAGTTCAGATCGAGAACTTGTTCAAGAGAAGCAACAATATGAACGTACTTTCTTCTTGGTAAGCTCTTTAAATTTTTCTTCACAAGCTTTTATTCTTATATGACCTCTCCTAGAGACGCAGAGTTGGAAGGGATCTCAGATAGTTTTCCGGCAAAGGTATCAATTGTGTCCTCTTTTTTCATCTTAAGCCGGTCGAAATCAGTCATGAGTGTTTGAAACCTGGCTTTCGCAAGTCTTTCAACAATATATGGATCAATATAGATATAAAACTAGATAATTCCTAATCCTATTAGCAATAACACCTTTAATATTTCCTAATCCTTTTAGATATCCATAACTTGGTAAAATTAGGATAGCTTGTGTTTTAAGCTATCGCCGAGCTTAATCCAACAACGCCTCTAGTATAAAATAAAATTGATGGAGTACCAATTAACATATTGAAGTTTCTCTCTGTTTCTTGGGTTGGTTAAGAGAGACTGAGAGAGGGCAGGGGCTCGATGCATGTTGGGACGTGATTCAAAACTCGGAAATGACGGTCGTGGTTTTGGATTTTTATGGGAAGGCCACGTGCATGGTGTTTAAGCCGCCGTTAAAATATAGATGAAAGACAAGATTTTCCTCCGTCACGGCCTGAGAAATTTGACGACGTCAACTGACAGAGGCAAGTGGATGCTAAACGCCACCTGAAGGAAGCAGAAGAGTCGGTCCAAGCTCACATGCCACTCTTAACATACTTTATCGCTTAATGCACACTTAGGTCTCCAAACGGATCAAAAATCATTGGTATTTTAGATCTATTTTCCTTCGAAAGTAGATATCTAGCTAGTGCATTTGTAGTAGTAATTTCTATTGATGAAAACGCGTTTACATGATTAACTAAGGGGGGTTACTGCTTATGGAAACTTTAAGATGAAAGCTAATTAGCTAATCGTACATGAAAAGAGTTTTGTACAATAATGTAGATTGAGTTGTAATTATGGTTCTTTAGGGTGTTAGACCATGATTAACCCTAAGATCCTTAATTGGGTTCTTAGGTTTTTTTTTTCTTCTTTTCTGGTTTTTTTTTTTTTTTTAAATAAAAAATTAACCAATCGTGGACCGCCACGTGTCCGTGGGGCCCGTGAACAATACAAGAATTTCTTAAGAGTTGGTTCTTAGAAAAGAGGTGTAAGAGGTAGATTTTTAAAAAATTGTGGACCCCATTCCCTAAGAATCCTCTTAAAAACTCCCATTAATCTTGCTCTTATATGATAGCGTTTGTCGGTTGCTTGGACAACATTGTCTTTTCATTGTCTTAAAATTGATCACCTGATGGAAATGGAATGAGATGAAAAACAAATGGACGTACTGTTACTTCGAATATTTATATATTTTATCAGATGTGATAACACTATTATTTGCTTAATTTATAGAAAACACACAATGATCAATAAATGTTGCCTGCTTTGTAATAGCGAAAGCACAGGTGGAATCGGGCCATGGGGCCGTCAAATAGTTAAAATAAGTTTTTCTAAATAAAGAGGCTGAGACAGTGGCACGATGGTGGCTTCAACCCTCTGTTTCTCTCATAATCTGCCGTCACCTTTTCAAGTGGGCCACATTCTCACTACACCGTCAGCCATGGAGCCCCACCCACGTTCACTCATTCACCCTTCTTGTCTCTTTTCTCATTGCTCACCATCTTTACTCGAATTAAGGATGCAAATGGTGACATTGTTAACAAAATAATCGCAAATGATAACTAGAATCCTAATCTACGAGTCATATAAGTTTCATTATTGCAATTTTTGTGAAAAAGTGAAAAGGCCTTTTGTTACTAACTTATATAGTCTTTTTTCTGTAACATTAACTTATATAGTCTTTATTCGTCTTTTATTTAGTTATTCCTTTAAACATTATAACAAGACAGCCCACGTTCCGGCCGACATAGAAGACTAACATCCTACGTCCAGGTTTTAGCCGTAGAGCTAGACATTTTCTCCGTTAAATTTAATTTGATTCGTCATTCATTTTGATTTAATCCAAAAAATTCAGATATCCGTAAATCTTTGAAGCAAATTAAATATTTAAAAATAATATTTAATAAAAAAAGTAATCACAAATACTAAGAATATTATAAACATATATCTGATTCACTCTGACTTTTATACATATTGATATATATATATATATATATATATATATATATATATATATATATATATATATATTTATAGTTAAATATAGAATTTTAAATATATAATGTTATATAATTATTATTTGAACATTTAATTTTATTTCTAAAATTACTTAAAATATTTATTTAAGAAAAATATAAAACTTTTATAGAAAACAACATTTTTCTAAAAATATTTATTTTATAAGAAAACTTTATTAACTTAAAAATATATAAAACAAACATTTTCATTAATTTTTACTTTATCTTTTATATTATGTAAAAATATTTTTTTAAAAAAAAATTGTACGATATTTTCTAGATTTACTTGTATTGAACAAAGTGGATAAGATATCCGTAAATATCCGTGATATTCACAAATATCCATAAATTTTCCAGCTATTCAGAAAACCAGATATTCGTATTTTTTGAAGCAAAGCAAATCAAAAAAATGAGATACCCGTAAAGTAAGTATGTGACTTCGGATATTCGGATCGGTTTCGGGTAAGACCCATTCAGTTTGAGGTATTTCGGTTATACAAAAATGATACCTAAATAATACTTAGTAAACTTTTGGTCGGTTCCAGATAGGTTCCATCCGGTTCTAGGTCATTGCGGTATTCAACTTCAAACTTGAAATATTAAATTTTGATTTTTTTTTTGATTTTTTTTTTGATTTTTTATAAAAAAGTCAATCAAAATTGTATATATTAGTAATATGTATTTAAGTACAACGAAGTTGAGCTAGTCTAGTGGTATTTTCCTTGATACTTCACCTATCCAACCTGGGTTGATCTTCAATATATACAATTCCATGCTTCTTAAGTATATATCTCGGTTTAAACGGGTATCCGATTGGTTTTGGATAAAAATTAAAAAAGAACCGGTGCCTATAGATAGATATTATCTGATAATTAGACTATGACCGAAAACGAACTGGTCCATTTCGAGTCAGATCCGGTTTTGGTATTTGCTTTCGGTTAAATATCGCAGGCCTACCATGAATTATGAAGCAAATTACAAATTCTAAAAATATTGTACTATTTGATACATATCCACCTATATTTAGCTGAACGAGGGCATAACTAAACAGTCACCACAACTTATTGTTTTTTTAATCACACATGGATGGTGTATTAGCAGAAGAATTCTAGTGAATAAATGATTCAGATTCAAAACAATTTTACTTGCTAAACATAATTAGACATATCTGATATCAGTGGACAAGTTCTTAGAAAATTAGTCGGTTAAGTCTTGTCTATCGGATACTTCTAGCTATTAAAAGAAACTATTATAAATATAAAAAAAGTTGGGGAAAGACAAAGACTCAGATGTTGCCAGAAAATATCAATTCCAAAATCTTAAAAAGGGAGATCCAAATGCTTACAAATTTTTATATAATAGAGTCACAAAGAAAAGCTCACAACTTTAGCAAAAAAACAAAGAAAAGCTCACAACTTTAGCAAAAAACAAAGAAAATAAAAGCTCACACAATCCTCCTCGAAGCAACTCCACCGGACATTCATTGACCATTGTATCTCAACCACATGACCACGATATATCTGCATTACTATTTTTTATGTGTAAATGTCAAATTTATACTAAATTTTTGTTTTCGACTTAAGTTACAAGTAGAAACTAGGTGTGTGTCTGTGACTTCGCAGAAAATAATATGATACAAAAAAATCTGTGTAATGTTTTATAATTAAACAATAATTAGAAATATAAAAAATAAAAAATAATTACTCTTTCATGTGTTTTTAAGAATATTTGTTAAAATCAAAAGTTTTGGACATTATTAAAATAATAACATTTTATTTTAATATATGAATAAGGTATTTAAATCTAAAAATTATAAATAATTGATTGTAGAATTACTTTTCATTTTACCACTAATAAAAATATAAAATCATTAACTATTGAAATTGTATCAATTTTAAGATTTAACTTATAAATGTACATGTAACAAAAAATACGTTAAACAACTTTTGTTTAATATATAAGAGTGTGATATAATGTTATGTGATTTATAAATTCTTATAAATACACATTTGTACAATTATACATATATTTATAACTATTCACATACAATTATGATCCTTTTTTTTTATGGTTCACCTTGTTTACAACTCTTTACTTACATGACTTAATAATACAATCCATCAATAAAGAAAATATTTGATATAAAAAATTGAAGTTCGTTTATTTCAAAATTAATTCTATTTTACAATTGCTATAAACAAATCCAATCTAAAATCCTTTTAAAACAATACCAGACTTTAAGATTTTACATATAGTCGTAGTAATCGAAATTACTTAAATGAATTTTGTTTAATATATAATAAGAAGTGTGAAATAATTTTTATTATTTATATAAATCATTATAATTATTATACAATAATAAATAGATTTAGAAACAGTAACAAATGATTTTCTAAAATTTTAGAAGTCTTATAAATGAAATTATAAACCTTTATAAATGATTTAATAAAAGTCTTATAAATGATATATGAACTCTAATAAAATGATAGAATAAAAAGATGCATGTTCTTAAAAAATTTCAAAATCTTTATAAATTGTTTACAAATCATGTGTGGGCTTTAAAAACATAAAAAGTTCCAATAATGCCTTACATAGATATATAATCCTATATATAAAAATATAAAACCATTATATTTATTTCTAAATAAAAATATATTAAAGTGTTTTAATAACTATTAATAAGTAATTGAGAAAAATAAATAAATTGACGAAACATTATATATATATATATATATATATATATATATATATATATATATATATATATTCTTTCTATAATTCTACAATTAGTTACCATTATTTGTAATATCACTTGTATTATCACTTGTATTATTTGGTAACTTATATTAATGAGTTGTAGAGTTATTTTTTATTTTTAGATCTGATTAAAATAAATAATTAAAAAGTGACCAACCAATTAAATTATAATAATTTTTTGAACTTTCCTATTAGCTACATATAATCAAAAATCACTAAAATGACTTCTTAATTAATACTCCTATACTAGTAGGATTTGCAGAGTATTTGATTATATACTAGGAGGTAATAACAGTTTCTAAAAATTATAATTAGAGAAATTTTCTATGATAGTCTTTTTAGTTTATTTTTACAAAAATAGCATTCAAAGAGAAAAATGACCAAAATATTTCATTAAGGAGGTAAATATACACTTATAACCCTAGGGTTAACTAATCTAGATTTATGGTTTAGAGTTAAGGGAAAGGATTTTGGAGTGGAGTTTCAAATATTAAAAAATTAAAAATTAAAATTTTCAAAATAAAAATAGGCTATTTTGGTCATTTTCTGAGGTTTATTTTAGTCATAAAAATTTAAAAGAACTATTTGAGAAAATTACCCTTATAATTATTTATTAAATTTTATTTTAATATATATTATAAGAATATTTTTAGATTTTAATTTTCAGTATGAAAAAATTAAAATAGTTATTTTAAAGTTTCTTTATTTAGTTTAACAAATTTTAATTTATATTTTCAGATTTAGTTAAGTTTTATTATAAAATAAACTTCTTTACTAATTAATTCAGTGAATCGAATAATCTTCGTTGAACAAACGTATTTTATATCAATTAAATAAGAATTTTTTAAATAATTTAAAACATGATCTCTTTTTTACATAGAATTAAAGTAAAAGTCAAAAGTTAATTATTTATAATAAATATATAATTATCTATAATTTTTAAAAAAAAATTAAAGTTGATATGATACTTTTATTTATATATATATATATATATATATATAGGTATGTTATTAGTTAAAAACTTTATTAATGATAATACATATAATTTATTTTTATATTTTGAAAAATCTTACCAAAAATGTAAATTTCACAAATGACATTACCAAAAATGTAAACCGGAGAGGAAGAAGCACCCCCAACAGCTGACGGAGCACAACATCGTCAAAAACAACATAGATTGGGATGGCAAAAGCTGAGCAATCGCCAAAAAAGCCGAGGGACAGGTCATAGACAACACCCACCCCCCCCCCCCCCCCCCCCCCCCCCCCCCTCAAACAGAATCAGACAGTCACAAAACAAAATCGCCGCGGCACCAACTACCACACAGTAACCGGTACTACCACGCACGAACTTCCAGAGATGCCCTCCGAAGTCAAAGTTTTGATACAATAAGACAAATACTTCAAAGTTATTTTAATATAAGATCAAGTTGTATCTCGTCTCTAAGTTGTGTATGTGTAAAGGCTGATATTTGGATATGAGATCAAATCTCTCCATTAGTTGGCATTTTTGGTTGAAGTGTTGACCACATGTGGATTTGAATCAACACAATCTTTTTCGTATGTGTAATCAATACAATCTTTTGTTAGTTCTCTTTTAAATTAATAGTAATAACATGCAAAAACTGACTAATGTTTTGTTTCCTATGGAAATTCCTTGTTTCTTTTTAATGTTTGCCCACTCACTTCTAATGATATCATTCAGTGCGTTGTAGGTTTACTTGAAGCATAGTACATTAATTTATATTACTATGAGCCATGTAAGAAATAGCAGGAAAAGTGGAAAACAATGAGTTACAAAAACAAAAGGAAAAATTAATGTTCATTGGAGATTTGGAGTTAATGCCATTAACCTCCATCAAACATGTTGAATGTGTGAATTAATACTTATATAGTGTAATGTCATTAATATGTTTTTTTTGTCATTTCATTAACGACTTTGATTGATAACTTCACAGAATGACGGAATCACGTTGTAAACATTATTCCATAAATATTTTACCAATCACTAAAATAACAGAATGAATAAAAAAAAATGAAAATGCAGATTTGCGTTTTTGCTGACAAAAGTATAAAAAAAAATTATTAAGTGAAAAAGTCAGTTTTATTAGGCTATTGTAAAAAATTTACAAAATTAACACTTTCATATTATTAACTATATGCTAAAACTATTTTAAATTTTTAATTAAATAACAATAATCTTTTAATGATAATTAAGTATGTTGTAAATAAAATTATACTATAATTGGTTTTATAATATTCTAAAATATCAACTTATTACTAAAATATATTGAAAGACAATCTAAGTATTTATAACATGAATTAAAGTACTTTTAATAAATTTTAGTTATTTTCATATTTAATAATAATTATTTTTAATTATTGATATTTATTATTCTTATAACAAAGTAAATATCATATAAATTTTTTTAATTAATTTAACATGTATTCTATCATTCCGTAATTTTTTAAAAAATTTGCAGTTTAGTTAATTTTTTCTATAACTTAATTATTGTTTATGCGATTCCGCGATTAAACAATGATTACCAATTAGAACAAAACCAATACGTGTACTATCCATATAGCCATGATACTTGATTGTGTTTTTATACAAAAAAATAATTGGAAGTATGGAAAATAAAATAAAATGATAGAATATGTGAAATGACAACAAATAAAATGATAGAATATGTGAAATGACAACAAATAAAATGATAGAATATGTGAAATAACAACGTCAGTTTTATATCAAACTTGCATCAAAAACAATTATTTAAAGCCAAACTTTTTTGTTTAAGAATATGATAATCTGACGGCAGAAAAAGGACATTGAGAAATGAAGTGATTTTCCAGAAATAACCTTCTCTACTATTCACTTCTGCAATATCTGCTAAATCCCAAAAGACTGAGTCACGACCCCACGTGGATACGCAAACCATATCAGTGGCATAAATCCGTAAATTATAGCAAAATCTTGAGGTACTTCTCAAGTTGTAAATGCATATAAGCAATTGCCTCTCCTCTCATAATCTCCCATATTTTTTTACTTAAATCTATCTCCACCTCTTCTAGTTTGGTTGTTAGCAATGAAAGGAGGCACCGTCTCGTTTCTCTGCGTTCTTCTCATCTCCACCGTCACCTCCGTCTTCTGCTTCCATGACGGTAATCATCAATTACATACTACTGGCATACTTATATAAACTCATACCATGGCATATCATCTTCTATGTGATATATATGATTGCATCTTTAGTGATTTGTTTCATCTTTTGAGAAATAGTGACATGTTTCTGTTTACTTTATATGATTATAACCTTAATTAGGTTTGTGTGAAATGAAAATAAAAACGTTAGTCCTGTTTACTTTTTAACCACATTTTTAACTAAAGTCACAGAACAAAAAGGTCTGGTCGGAGAAAGAGCCTGGTTGGGACCATTTTGTTAAATACTTTTTAACCTTATGATTATTATAGGTTTTTAGGACGGAGTTCTTAGCATAATATAAAACCGTCTCTTAACTTTAACTAAGAAAAAGTTAAGGGACGATTCTTAAATAACCGTTTCTTAACATTTTTAGTTAAAATTAAAAAACGGTTCTTACATTATGTTAAGAACTTCATCCTCAAAACCCCGCAAGAATCATGTCCTAAACGATCTATATTACTCTTGGTAATATTGTTTATTGTATTTGACTAAAATCAACTTACACAAAAAAAAAGAATGTAACAAGTTGAGGGCAATTCGTAAACGCAGGGATGTTACCAAACGGGGATTTCGAGTTAGGACCAAAACCATCGGACATGAAAGGAACACACGTGTTAAACAAGAACGCTATTCCAAGCTGGGAGCTTACAGGCTTTGTCGAATACATAAAATCTGGTCAAAAACAAGGAGACATGCTCCTAGTAGTCCCCGCCGGAAAATTCGCTGTCCGGCTAGGAAACGAAGCATCGATCAAACAAAGACTTAACGTGACAAAAGGAATGTATTACTCCCTCACGTTCAGTGCCGCAAGGACTTGCGCTCAAGACGAACGGCTCAACATATCGGTGGCCCCTGACTCTGGGGTCATTCCTATACAGACAGTTTACAGTAGCAGTGGATGGGACCTATACGCTTGGGCGTTTCAAGCAGAGAGTAACGTGGCAGAGATCGTGATTCATAATCCTGGGGAGGAAGAAGATCCTGCTTGTGGTCCACTCATTGATGGTGTGGCCATCAAGGCTCTATACCCTCCCAGACCTACCAATAGTAAGTGTATTATTTATTTATACTATTATATTATTTATGCATCTTGCTTTGTATCTATTACTATTTTAAATTTTATATCCTTCTCATTAATTATCCACTTTGACTGTCATGTGTTCCAACTACATGTGCTTTTGAGCTAGTTAGAGCAGGTTTATCCCTAGGTTTTAGTTGGGTTTTTAAGCAAAAAAGGTGTATGGGCCCCACACCAAACACAAGAATCGATTGCAAAATGTGTAGAATAAGGATCGATTAGTATAGGGTTTTTGTACTGTTTGCGGGCCCCACCGACGCGTGGCGGCCCGCGATTGGTTTACCATTTTTTTTTTTTTTTTGAAAAAAGTAAAAAAAAAAAAAAATTAAGAAACCCTTTTGGGTTTTCAGGGATAAACCTGCTCTTATAGTGAGGGGCTTAGGGGTTGTTGGCATTTTTGAATATTTGGTTTTTTAGTTTGTAGAACTCTAGGGAAGGTTTCTTAGCGGGATTTAAGACACAGTCTCTTGGCTAAGAGATCGTCTTTTAAATTCTGCTAAGAGACCTTTC
>MU107944.1:1847-17993 GCA_012274485.2 Sinapis alba | reverse complement strand
CCTAGACGAAGACAAGAACGACTCTTCCTCGAATTCGCGGTAACCTTTTCTTTTTGTTTAAGTTTTCATAACTTCAGGAGCTTTGTGTATAGTTCCTTCGTATTTGATGACTAACACTTTTATTCTCTGTTTGTTTTGTAGAAAACGAACACTTGGAATCCTGCGTTGACCGGTCTTGTTCAAGAACACTTTGAATCCATATGTCAGATTCGTATGAAAGATATGGTCAGCACCGTCAGGACTTCTCGATAGCAACCGAATTGGATAGCAGATACACTATGGGCAGAAATGACTGCTTACTGGGACACTGAAGCAGCAAAGGCAAAGAGCTCCACAACTTCAGCAGCTCGATTGTCAGACCGTAACGGTCTAGGTATTCACAAACAAAATTCGGGCCAGAAGTTGTATTTGCAAATTGAACAAGAGCTGGTGAGTTCTGTTTTGTTTGTCTCTCCTAAATATCAATTTAGCCTTTGTATGTTATTTTTTCTGATTAATATGCTTGCTTTTTTTAAGTGTCTTAAACTGTTTTTTATCTTCCATTTTGTTTCAGGCAGTGGAATTGGGCAGACCTGTGAGTTTTGGTGAAGTATACATCAAGGCTCATACAAAATCAGATGGAACCTTTGTAGATTTCAAGGCTGAAAAAGTGGCTGCTGCCTACAAGAAGAACAAGGAAGCGAAGTTGGCTGCTATCCTTGAGAAGGATAACTCAGATATCTCAGATGGGCATCATCCAATGTTATCCATTGAAGAGGATAACAACCTCTTTATTCAGGTGCAGTTTTTTTTTAAAAAAATTTGCATTGACAATTTTTAAGTTTTGGATTTAGAGTTTAGAATTTGATTATGTTTTTAGTTTGCTAATTATTTGCTAATGGCTGACTCTATCTTTCAATATTTTTTTTTTTGTAGTCAACTTTCTGTAATGACAGAGGACAGCTTTTTGGTATTGGCAGCCTAAAGAAGAAGCTTCAGGGAAGCTCAAGTGACTCCACCATGTCCCCTTCTTTCACACCGATGCAAAAAAATCTTGAAGAAGCTGAAAAAAAAATACAGGAACAAGCTTCTCTCTTTGCCAAGGCTGAAGCTGCTCAACAGGCTGAGATGGCGGAGCTCAGCCTCGTCAAGAAGTATTTGCTTGCAACTGACCCGAGATTCCTTGATTTCATGGCCACTGAGACTGCATTATCTGCTCCTCCTCCTCAGTAGGTTTAGTTGCCTTTAGGCTTTCTGTAGATTTATCCTACTTTATGAATACTTAAAACTCTCTTTTGGTGTTTTGAACATAGAAACAACTCTTAAGTGTTGAGTTGTTTCATCTTCAAAATATGTATTATTTTTTGGGTTTGAAGTTTGGAAACACTTTTTATTTCCAATATCTTCTTTCATTACTTTCAAATGGAAATTTCAATTATTAAACGTACTAAATATATAGAACCCAAATATTGAAAACCAATTTTGTAAATATTTGTTTGTATCAGTAGCTAAACAGTCGCTAACCAGTAGCTAAATAGTCACTAAACAGTCGTGAATTCGTCGCTATATTAGTCTTGAATCAGTCGGCAAATAGTAGTTACATCATCCGACTATATAACGACTAAGCTATTAGTCGCTAAATCAGTCATTATTCAGTTGTCAATTGGTCGCTAAGTTTACTGACTATGTAGCGACTGAATACGTTAGTCGCTAATGAAGTCACTAAGCAGTCACTAATCAGTCGCTAATTTAGCGACCGATTAGTGACTGCTTAGTGACTTCTTTAGCGACTGTTTAATAAGTAGTAAATCAGTCGGTAAATACCGACTAATTGATGACTCAAAAATTTAGCGACGAGCACTATTACGACAACATACATCAGTCGCTAAATTGTCGTACAAATCAATTTTGCTACTGATTCCCGACTAATCTTGCAGTAGGAAAAAACATGTTTTCTTGTAGTGTTTGGAACCATTATTCAGTGGGGAGTATCCATAAAGTTGAATAAATCCCAAAGGAGTTATGTTTAAGAAGTTATTCCACTTTCTAATCAGGATATCCATGTTTAGCATGTTTGGACATATGGCAAGTTCTTCAAGCTTCTAATCAAACTAGGATGAATCACTATGTAAGAAGCTTGATTTGGAACCATTAATCAATGGATAGTCTTTCATGAAGTTGAATAAATCCCATAGGAGTTATGTTGAATAACTTATTCCACTTTCTAATTAGGATATCCATGTTTAGCATGTTTGGACATATGGCAAGTTCTTTAAGCTTCTAATCAAACCCGGATGAATCACTATGTAAGAATCTTGATTTGGAACCATTATTCAGTGAAGAGTATCCATGAATTTGATTAAATCCCAAAGGATTTATGTTTAAGAAGTTATTCCACTTTCTAATCAGGAAATCCATGTTCGGCCTGTTTGGACATATGGCAAGTTCTTCAAGATCCTAATCAAACCAGGATGAATCACTATGTAAGAAGATTGATTTGGAACCATTATTCAGTGGAGACTATCCATGAAGTTTAATAAATTCCAAAGGAATTATGTTTAAGAAGTTATTCCACTTTAAAATCAGGATATCCATGTTTAGCATGTTTGGACATATGGCAAGTTCTTCAAGCTTCTAATCAAACCAGGATGAATCACTATGTAAAAAGCTTGATTTGGTACCATTATTAAGTGGAGAGTATCCATGAAGTTGATTAAATCCCAAAAGGAGTTATGTTTAAGAAGTTATTCCACTTTCTACTCAGGATATCCATGTTTAGCATGTTTGGACATATGACAAGTTCTTCAAGCTTCTAATCAAACCAGGATGAATCACTATGTAAAAAGCTTGATTTGGAATCATTAATCAATGGAGAGTTTTTCATGAAGTTGTATAAATCCTATAAGAGTTTTGTTGAATAACTTATTCCACTTTCTAATTAGGATATCCATGTTTAGCCTATTTGGACATATGACAAGTTCTTCAAGCTTCTAATCAAACCCGGATGAATCACTATGTAAGAAGCTTGATTTGGAACCATTATTCAGTGGAGACTATCCATGAAGTTGAATCAATCCCAAAGGATTTATGTTTAAGAAGTTATTCCACTTTCTAATCAGGATATCCATGTTTAGCCTTTTTAGACATATGACAAAGTCTGCAAACTTCTAATCAAACCAGGATGAATCACTATGTAAGAAGCTTGATTTGGAACCATTAATCAATGGAGAGTCTTTCATGAAGTTGAATAAATACCATAGGAGTTATGTTGAAGAAGTTATTCTACTTTCTAATCAGGATATCCATGTTTAGCCTGTTTGGACATATGGCAAGTTCTTCATGCTTCTAAACAAACCAAGATGAATCACTACGTAACAAGCTTGATCTGGAACCATTATTCAGTGGAAAGTATCCATGAAGTTGAATCAATCCCAAATGAGTTATGTTTAAGAAGTTATTCCACTTTCTAATCAGGATATCCATGTTTAGCCTGTTTGGATATATGGCAAGTTCTTCAATCTTCTAATCAAACCAGGATGAATCACTATGTAAAAAGCTTGATTTGGAAAAATTAATCAATGGATAGTCTTTCATGAAGTTGAATAAATCCCATATGAGTTATGTTGAATAACTTATTCCACTTTCTAATTAGGATATCCATGTTTAGCCTGTTTGGACATATGGCAAGTTCTTCAAGCTTCTAATCAAACCCGGATGAATCACTATGTAAGAAGCTTGATTTGGAACCATTATTCAGTGGAGAGTATCCATGAAGTTGAATAAATCCCAAAGGAATTATGTTTAAGAAGTTATTGCACTTTCTAATCAGGATATACATGTTTAGCCTGTTTGGACATATGGCAAGTTCTTCAAGCTCCTAATCAAACCAGGATGAATCACTATGTAAGAAGATTGATTTGGAACCTTTATTCAGTGGAGAGTATCGATGAAGTTTAATAAATCCCAAAGGAATTATGTTTAAGAAGTTATTCCACTTTCTAATCAGGATATCCATGTTTAGCCTGTTTGGACATATGGCAAGTTCTTCAAGATTCTAACTAAACAAGGACGAATCACTATGTAAAAACTTTATTTGGAACCATTAATCAATGGAGATTCTTTCATGAAGTTGAATAAATCCCATAGGAGTTATGTTGAATAAGTTATTCTACTTTCTAATCAGGATATCCATGTTTAGCCTGTTTGGACATATGGCAAGTTCTTCAAGCTCCTAATCAAACCAGGATGAATCACTATGTAAGAAGATTTATTTGGAACCATTATTCAGTGGAGAGTATCCATGAAGTTGAATAAATCCCAAAGGAGTTATATTTAAGAAGTTATTCCACTTTCTAACCAGGATATCCATGTTTAGCCTGTTTGGACATATGTCAAGTTCTTCAAGCTTCTAATAAAACCAGGATGAATCACTATGTAAAAATCTTGATTTGGAAAAATTAATCAATGGAGAGTCTTTCATGAAGTTGAATAAATCCCATAGCAGTTATGTTGAATAACTTATTCCACTTTCTAATTAGGATATCCATGTTTAGCCTGTTTGGACATATGGCAAGTTCTTCAAGCTTCTAATCAAACCAGGATGAATCACTACGTAAGAAGCTTGATTTGGAACCGTTATTCAGTGGAGAGTATCCATGAAGTTGAATCAATCCCAAAGGAGTTATGTTTAAGAAGTTATTCCATTTTCTAATCAGGATATTCATGTTTAGCCTGTTTGGACATGTTGAATCCGAAATCGGTAATCCGAAATCGGTAACCCTAGGTTAGGTATCGATTTCGATTGTGGATTTCTCGAAGAAAAGATTTGGAGAAACGAATAGAAGAGTTTTATTGATCAAAGATCGATTAGGTCACAAGAACAGGGTTTGAACAAGGAATTGGTAACAAGAACCCTAATTCTAGCTTGTTCCTCAAGTTTTTTGTGTGTCCTCTTCTCTTCCCATCTTCCTCTATTTATACGCCTTCCTCTCGTCGAAGTCGGCTTGTTTCATCTTCATGGGCCGACTTTGTCGTCGGAATGGGCCGAGTTCACACTTTAATGGGCCTATGTGGGTAGATGTAATCTATCCCCAACAATAAGTCCCCCCCCAGTTCATCGAGTTGACATACTCGGTGAATTTCGTCAACTAGGAGGATATAAAGGTGATCTCGGTCCATATTCTTGCCGATATCCTCCTACTAGAAGAGTTGAATTTGACCTCGGTCTTTGTTTACTTCCCCTCATTACTCTTGGTTTCGCAAGCGCCGAATAATGATTAAGCTTTTCGAGATTCGGGAGTAATGGGACACGTGTCATCGTTAATAGGGTTTTTAGACCTAATTATGATAACCGCTCGTCTTCCACGCCGAAATACCTATAAAAGTCCCTCGTCACCTTACTTTTACTCACTTCTGCTGCTCAATTCATTCGAAAGGTAACTCTCTCTGCCTTCTCTCTTCTTTCTCTCTCTAGTTTTTTTATATTTCCCCGGTCAAAATGTCTTCCCCTCTCCGCCGATGCTCTCTGAAAGGAAAAGCGGCTGCTACAGGCTCCGATACTGAAAGCTCCAGCTCGCCACTGATACGACGAAGGACCTTAGTACTCGGGGGAATGGATAATATGAGGCCGACCAGCGACGACCTGGCTTCACTCGACGACACCGCACGTGATCTCGTCAGGTACAGCATTCAACTAGAAGACCGAGAAGCTACTGGCCACGCTCCTGTGGATGATGCAGAGCGAGATGTTGAAGCCTCTTCAGATCGGCCGACTTCCCCTCGCGTAAATATTGAATCATCGGGTAAAGATAAGAATTTTGCCGAGAAGCGAGATTTTGCTATGGCCGACTTCCTACCTATGCGGTGGACGGGCACCGACTTCGAGTTCGACGAAGAGATCGATCCAGAGCAGGAGCGAACCCTTAGCGTGAAAAAGAAACAGAATTGGGTGAATCATCTTCCAACCAGGTCAACGTTTAAGAGCGTTCGGAGACTAATCTTCCAAACGAACCCTCCTCCTGGGTTCTCCTTTCTTATCCCGGCCGAACATCAGCGGCCATGGACTCCTCCAGCAGGTTATGCCACCGTGTACGAATCATGGTTCACGAGCTGCTCGCTCTGGTGGCCGTTACCCGAGTTTCTAACAACGTATTGTCATCGGCGGAAGATCGCTCTTGGCCAATACACTGCTAATGGGATCAGAATCATGGTCACCCTTACGGTTCTGGCCGCTGAACTGGGGATAACGATGTCGGTTCGTCTTTTCGAAGAACTCACAACGCCAAGCATTACGGGCAGGACGGGATTCTTTTACGGGAAGATGGTCCCCAAGTACAATGTGATTACCGGGAAGCCTTCCAAGGTCAACTTCTGGAATCATCGGTACTTCTACATCAAGATCAACGAGGCCTCCTTCGAAGACCCTTCGATAGTTCTAAACGGATACTTCAATGCTAACATTGGTACGACTTCGTCCTTCCTATTGTTGCACTTCTACTGATCTTTCTTCATCTGTTTCCTCTTTGTTGCAGATCGTCTCTCGAAGTGGTCCCAAGGCGGTACAGAATCCTTCCTTGAAGAAGTCGAGGCCATCAGAACATTGAGTCACCAGCACTGGCCGGATATCAGTGAAGCTCGCGTCCAAGCTGCCTTGAAGAGAATCAGCAAAGGTAATGCAAACTATAAGAATCATCCTTACCGATATGTAAGATCGGTTAATTTCGACTCTGATAGTTTGATTTCTGAACAGCTGACATACAAACCGAGGTTCAGTCACAAAGCCGAGGTCGGAGGATGGGTAAAATTAATCTCTCCGCTCTTCCGTCCTATGCTGACTCGATTGGGACACCGGAGCATACAAGAGGAGGGTCTTCCGATGCGACTAGACCCGCCAAACGAAAGCGGGACACGACCATGCGAGATGCCTCTCAACGGCCGAGATCAGATCGATCCTCACCGGTGCTTCCTGATGACAACCCTACCGTTGGGGAGAGGGAAACTTCCCTTCCCAGGGAACAGTCGATTGTTCCTATCGGTGAAGCGGGAACCCCAAGGCCTATCGCGACATCGATAGAAGAGGCTCGAACAGAATCGGCCCCCTCCGCTGAGGGTCCGCAGGGGAAGCAAAGCCGTGATCCCCTTCCGGCGATCCCAGGGGGAGAAGAAGTCGAGTACCCCCACGCCATCAACTTCAACTACCGGTCGATAGATGTTCCCTTCATCGAAGACCATGAAGCCCCAGCGCGTATGCTTCGTCAAATCAAACTTTAGAAGTGTGGGATGCCCGAATTGGAGCAGCTTCATCAAGAGAGCCGCTATCGAGAGATGGCTAGAGCTGGCGCCATCGTAAGTTTTTTTTTTTTAAAACTTAAGATACAAACTTCCTTACATCTTATAACCTTACCGATATTCTTCTTTGTCAGTTTTTCGGCAACGCTAATCTCATGGTGCGAGATTACGAAACGAAACTGAAAGCTCAGGAGACGTCGTTGGAAGCGAAGACCAGGGCCCTGAAGAAGAAGAGAAAGGAGATCGCCGAGTTGGCGTATAAGGTCGAGGGGCTGACAACCGAGAAGAAGGAAGCTGTAGAGAGAGCCGATCTCGAAAAGGCTCGCAGTGAACTCCTTTCTGAAGAGCTGGCGGCCCTAAAAGCTGAGAAGGAGCTCCTCGCTTCCCGATGTTCTGTCCTAGAAAAGGAAAAATCGGAGATGCAAGTCGGCTTCGAAGCGACGACTAGAAGACTCAGGGAGTCGCGGGAGCACGAGGTCAGAAAAGAGAGGCTTCGAGTTGAGTCCATACTGCAGCAAAAGGTTATGCCGACGTATGCGAAGGTGGGCCAGTTTCTGGGTGAACAGAGTGAGATCCAGGCGAAGCTCGCCCTCTACTCGCAGGCCAAAGGGACTCGGGAAGGCCTGGAGAAAATCCAGCTGCAAGGTCTGTCGACGGAAGAGGTTCTTGAAAAAGCAAGGACCGATGAGGCCCATTTCTTAGAGGACCTTCAGAAAATGGAGGTTGTGGATGCCACCGAGATCGATCTTCTTCCTGTCGACCTTGATGAACACGGCTCGAACATGGCAGTCTTCTCTCCCGAGGACATCCAAAATCTTCGTTCTTAATTTTGTAGTTTTTCTTTTGTAAAGACTCTGGCCATTCTTAGCCTTTTGTATTATCGCTGCTTTTAATGTTATATCTTTAAGATACTCCATTTCTGTTAATCTCCGACTTCGTTTGTCGTTTGATCGTTTGTTAATGCTGTTAAGCCGTTTCATTTGTAGAATAACAAATAGGACTTTATTCCATTGAATATGCCGACATTGTTTATTCGTACAACTAGGAAAAAAACTTATCCAACTTAACTTTAAGTTCGACTAAGTTTTTTCTCTTTAGGCCTACTGTGATGTCGCGTTCATCATTCGGCGAATATATATATATATATATTTGTTTTGCAGAATAACAAATAGGACTTTATTTCGTCAAATATGCCGACATTGTTTATTTGTACAACTAGGAAAGAAACTTATCCAACTTAACTTTAAGTTCGACTAAGTTTTTTCTCTTTAAACCAAAGCCATTCGACGCGTTCGCCTACTGTGGTTTAGTACCGACTTTCAGCCTCTTGTTGGAGTTCGAAGTGGTTTCAACCCTTGAATTTAAACACGTTTAAGTGCATATATATATTATTATTATTTTTATTAGTGACTGGACTCGGTTACGAGCTGCCTACGTACCCGAAAACGGGATCAAGTCACACGTAGTTCCTTTTTACATTTTTTTTTTTTTTTTTTTAGTTGTGACTGAACTCGGTTATGAGCTGCCTACGTACCCGAAAACGGGATCAAGTCACACGTAGTTCCTTTTTACCACCTAAGTACCGAGATAGCGCTTTAGGTTGATCGAGTTCCAAGATCGTGGGATCTGTTCTCCAGAGCTCGTTTCAAGGCGGTAAACTCCTGGTTTGACCACGTGCGTGATTCTATAAGGACCTTCCCAGTTCGTGCCGAGTTTGCCTGCCCTCCATTCCTTGGTATTTTCAAAGACTTTTCGAAGGACCCAATCTCCGAGTTGCAATGGCCTCGATCTCACCTTTTTGTTGTAATAGGACTCAGCGAGATGTTGATAATTCTGAATTCGCAGCAAAGCCTGATCCCGTCTTTCTTCGAGTTGGTCCAAAGCGTCGATCATCATTTCGCGATTCAAGTTTTCGTTCTGGGGCATCTTCAACCTCCGGAGGCTAGTAACGTTGACCTCGGCAGGAGCCATCGCCTCGACTCCATAGGCGAGTGAGAATGGTGTCTTCGCTGTTGCGCTACGAGGTGTGGTTCGGTGAGACCATAATACTCCATCCAACTCGTCAGCCCAATGTCCCTTCTTTAGGTCTAATCTTTTCTTGATCCCGTCGATGATGGTTTTATTGGTAGCTTCGGCCTGGCCGTTTTCTTGTGGATATCGCGGGGTAGAGAAGCTTAGCCGAATTCTCCATTTCTCGCAGAATTCTCGAAATTTATTCGATGTGAATTGAGATCCATTGTCGGTTACTATTTCGTAGGGAAGTCCATGACGGCAGATGATGTACTTCCAAACGAAACTTTGAACCTCGCTTTCCGTGACTTGGACATAGGCCTTGGCTTCGACCCACTTCGTGAAATAATCGGTCAAAACGAGTAGAAAACGCCTTTGTTTGGAACTCGGTAAGGGTCCGACTATATCCATTGCCCATCGCATGAACGGATATGGAGACACGGAAGTTTTCAACAACTCGGTTGGTGAATGAATGTTAGGTGCATGGCGCTGGCATTTGTCGCAACGTGACGCGTATTCTTCGCAATCTGTGACCATGGTGGGCCAATAATGGCCCAGAGTTTTGAGTTTAAGAGGGAGGGCCCTACCTCCACTGTGATTTCCGCCTTCTCCTTCATGGGTTTCGATCATAACGAGTTCTGCTTCTTCCTTTCCGACGCAGGTAAGCAGAACCTTGTTTGCGGTCCACCGGTGCAACTTGCCGTCGATAGAGACGTAGTTGGCACTTTTTGCTTTAAGTCGACGGGACTCCCACTTATCCTTAGGTAGTACCCCCTTATCCAGATAGTCGAGGAAGGGAGTCCGCCAATCGGTTTCTTGAGTAGTCGATTCGGCGATCTCGGTGGTAGCGCATGAAATGCCGTGGACGTCCCTGCCAAGTGATAACGAAATGCTCGGTTTTTCCACTGTATGAACGGGAATTGTGCGTTTGATCTGATCCCTCTGATTGCTTCCTAGTGCGGCTAACGCATCAGCAAAGCAATTGTCTTTTCGGGGAACCTTCACGAGTTCGAAATGATCGAACTCGGTTGTTAATTTCTTTACGACGCTGAGATATGCATCCATCCTTTCATTTTTGGCCTCGTAATCGCCGCTGTATTGACTGGTGACGAGCTGAGAATCGCAGAAAGCTTGTACTCGCTTGGCCCCTACTACTTTGGCTAAACGGAGACCTGCGATCAGTGCCTCGTATTCGGCTTCATTATTAGATGCTGCAAATCCGAGCCGAAATGATTGTTCGATGAGTTCTCCGGTAGGTGACTGGAGATGAACGCCTATTCCCGATCCTTTGTTGGACGATGCTCCGTCGACATGCAGGATCCAATTCTTTACTGGAATATCGAGATCAGCCTCTTGGTCGGGGGAGATTTCTATGATGAAGTCGGCCAAAACTTGAGCCTTAATCGCAGGCCTGCTTCTATACGAGATGTCGTATTCACTGAGTTCGATGGCCCACTTGGAAAGTCTCCCTGATTGGTTAGCATTCTGAAGTATGGTTCGGAGTGGCAGGTCGGTGAGAACGACGACGGAATGGGATTGGAAATAAGGTCGAAGTTTTCGTGCCGATGTTATTACGGCCAGAGCCATTTTTTCCAGGGTGGGATATCTTGTCTCTGCGTCGGTAAGACGTTTACTGGTGTAGAAAATGGGACGCTGTTCTCCTCGGTCTTCCTTTATGAGAACGCTACTTACTGCTGCAAGAGAAACTGCGATGTAGAGATACAAAGTGTCGCCTGCGTCTGGTTTTGTCAATACTGGAGGAGTAGTCAAGTACTGCTTCAACGCCGAGAAGGCTTGTTCGCATATTTCATCCCAAAGGAACTTTTTATTTCCTCGCAGTAGCTCGTAGAACGGGAGGCACTTGTCGGTGGATCGTGAGATGAAACGATTGAGCGCCGCAACTCGACCTGTCAGACGCTGAATCTCCCGTGATGTTTTGGGATTGGGTAAGTCTAAAACCGCGGAGATTTGCTTCGGATTGGCTTCAATTCCTCGTTTAGTGACGATATAACCAAGAAATTCTCCTGAAGTAACTCCAAAGGTGCATTTTGCCGGATTCAGTTTCATCCCATACTTGTTTAATGTGTCGAAGCACTCGGATAGGTGCCGAACGTGGTCCTTGGCGACGAGCGATTTTACTAGCATGTCGTCAATGTAGCCCTCCATGGTGATTCCTAGCTTGTCAGCGAACATTTTGTTGACGAGTCGTTGATAAGTAGCTCCGGCGTTCTTAAGCCCAAATGGCATGACTCGGTAACAGTATGTCCCCCGATCTGTGATGAATGATGTCTTTTCACGGTCGTCCGGATGCATCATAATCTGATTGTAGCCCGAGAAGGCGTCCATGAACGATAGGAGCTCGTTTCCGGCGGTAGATTCCACCATTTGATCTATATGGGGTAAATGGAAGCTGTCTTTGGGGCATGCCTTGTTTAGATCGGTGAAATCGATGCACACTCTCCATTTCCCATTCTTCTTTTTGACGACGACCGGGTTCGCGAGCCAATCTGGGTATTTGACCTCGGCGATGGACCCCGCCCCCAAGAGTCTGTCGACTTCGTCGTTGACGGCCTTAGCTCTTTCAGGACCGAGTTTTCGACGCTTTTGCTTGACGGGTTTGTATGTTGGGTCGACGTTGAGTCGATGTGACGTAACAGTTGGGTCGATACCAGGCATGTCAGCTGTCGTCCAGGCAAACGTCGATTTGTTTGCCCGAAGGAAGGTGGTCAATTCGGATGATAGGGCGTCACTTAGGTCGGAGCCGATTCCCACAGTTCTCTCGGGGTAGTCAGGATCGATTCCGACTTGGACTGTCTCCTCCTTTTGAGACGGCGGCTTTTTGTCCGGCTCGACGATAAAAGCGACCTGTTGACTTTTGAGATCGGAGATCAACATGCTTCGTGCAAGGCGTTGGTTCCCTTTTAAAGTGAAGACGGTGCCTTCCTTGGTGGGAAATTTAATGCACTGATGGTATGTTGACGGGATTTCTTTCATCATATGAAGCCATGGGGTGCCTAGGATCGCGTTATACTGTGTTTTTGTATCGATGACGGAGAATTTGACGAGTTTATTTACTCCCCCGACAAAAACGTTAAGGCAGATGGTTCCCAATAAGGAGGTTGATGTACCGTTGAAACCGGTAAGTGCTCTCGATGATGGCTTGATATCATTCAGATCTATCAACATTTTCTCCAAGGTCTGTCGAAATATTAAATCGACCGAACTTCCAGTATCGATGAGTATGCGCGTGACTTCGCATGTACCGATTTGCAACTCGACTAGCAGTGGGTCGTTATGCGGCTGATCTATATCGACGAGATCTCCTTCTGAGAAGGTTACGGAGGTTTCCCCTTCATACTTTGTCGGCCATCGCCGAGCAGTTGCGGCTTTGCGTTGGTATTCTTTTATTGACTTCACGGAATCGTTGCACAAGGGGGATCCGCCACGAATTACGTTAATTCGGCGAAAGACACTGGGACGCTTGTCAGAGAGTGTCATTCGTAGGTCGGGAATTAGGATATCCGTCTTGATCGAAAGTTTGTTCCGGATATCGTCTCCTGAAATTGCTGATTTCTTGACGGAATGTAGGTGTATCAGGTGATCTCGGAGGTCGCTGAACTCTTTGCCCTTTGTAGACTCTGATTCTTGGTCCGGTGGAGGGGACTGTCGCAACTCGGTCATAGAACGCTTGCGTTGAAGATGGAATCGTAGATCTCGGTTATCCTTGTTCTCAGGAGGCTCCGTTTTCTTTCTTCGAGGAAGGATATCCCGTAGGTCGACCGCAGGGCGCCTATGTTGAATATGATCTCGGAGATCGGAGCAATCTTTCTCTGTAGCACAGGAAGGTAAGTAAGTTTCAGAGATAACGTTGATCCGCCGAGCTACTTGTGGTCTTTCGTCCTTCGTATCAGTATCGTCGCGATGTCGAGGTGGAGCGGCTGCGTCTTGATCATCTGGATGCACCGCTTGAGTAGATTCCTGTTTTTTGGCACCAGCTTGCCGGTTTTTTGTCCAACTTCCTTTCTTGCGGTTCTGTTTTGATTTTGGTGGATCAGGCGTGACGGCACCGTTTTTGAATGCCGAGAATAGGGCTTCTGCGAGTTGCTTGAATTCTTTAGTGTCGTGGCCTTTGGCTTTATGATAAGTGCAGAATTTGTTTTCGTCATATGTTAAAGGCTTCCCATCGAGGGTTCTGTCCCATACGTTCCATGGTCGATCGGTTTTCGACGTGGAGGGAGATGCATCAGGTTCCTCGGTTGCCGAGAAGACTTTTCCTTTCTTGTCGTTAGGCTGATGCTGACGAGGTTCTTGGTGATTCGCCGTTGATTTTGGCGTCAACTGAGCCTTTAGTGCGTTCTGTTTTGCAGTGTAGGCAGCATTATCCTCCTCCATCCGAATGAAACAATTCGCGCGGTGGAGTGCGTCTTCCAGAGAAATCGTGCTATTCGTATAAAGGTCTGATCGGAAATATGACCTAATCCATAATGCATTGCGCAAAGCTTCCACTGCCGTCTTATCTGGGACATCGACTTTGGAGACGAGGTTCTTGAATCGTTCCATGAAGTCGTGGAGGGATTCCTTCTGTCCCTGGGAGATTTTCCATAAGTCGGTTGCTGATGCCCCTTGGCGAATATACATAGAGTAATGTTTGAGGAACTCGGTAGAGAGTTCCTTAAAGGTGCTGATAGAATCTGCAGTTAGGCGGGAAAACCAGGTAAGGGCGGGTCCCGCCAAACTTTCGACAAAGAGTTGGCAGTAGCCGGCATCTCGTTCTTCCGCGGAAAAGTAGGCGCGTCCCATGGCGATGTTAAAACTGGTCATATGATCGCTGGGGTCAGAATCCCCGCGGAAAGAAGGTACTCGGAGTTTGTCCTGATGTCGTACTCGGATGTCGGTTATCTTTTTTGTGAAAGGAGTTTTTTGAGTTGCTTCCAAGACTCGATCGATTTCGGGGGCGAAACTCGTGGCTTGGTGGATTTTCGACAACATGTCTTTAATCGTTCCTTGAAGACGCAGGAGTTCTTCGTTAGTCGCTTGATCGACTGCCTGGTTTCACATCGTCGTCTGGAATAAACGTCTTCGAGCGGTATCCGGATCTTGGTCGTCTGCTTGCGTCGGTGGTAGACAGGCGGCGGCGATTGTATCGAGACGTTCTTGAGTTGCCTTGTGAGCGGCATCTTGTTGATCGAGTCTTTGAACGACGGCGGCGAGAGAAGCCAAGACGGCGTTTAGGTCGACGGGCTGTTGACCTACTTGGTTTGTTGGTGATCCGGTCATCGTTCTAATCGATGTTCTTGATCTTTGTTCTTCGATATCTCCCCACAGACGGCGCCAATTGTTGAATCCGAAATCGGTAACCCTAGGTTAGGTATCGATTTCGATTGTGGATTTCTCGAAGAAAAGATTTGGAGAAACGAATAGAAGAGTTTTATTGATCAAAGATCGATTAGATCACAAGAACAGGGTTTGAACAAGGAATTGGTAACAAGAACCCTAATTCTAGCTTGTTCCTCAAGTTTTTTGCGTGTCCTCTTCTCTTCCCATCGTCCTCTATTTATACGCCTTCCTCTCGTCGAAGTCGGCTTGTTTCATCTTCATGGGCCGACTTTGTCGTCAGAATGGGCCGAGTTCACACTTTAATGGGCCTATGTGGGTAGATGTAATCTATCCCCAACAGGACATATGGTAAGTTCTTGAAGCTTCTAATCAAACCAGGATGAATCACTATGTAAGAACCTTGATTTGGAACCATTATTCAGTGGAGAGTATCCATAAAGTTTAATAAATCCCAAAGGAGTTATTTTTGAGAAGTTATTCCACTTTCTAATCAGGATATCCATGTTTAGCCTGTTTGGACATATGGCAAGTTCTTCAAGCTTCTAATCAAACTAGAATGAATCACTATGTAAGAAGCTTTATTTGGAACCATTTTTCCGTGGAGAGTATCCATGAAGTTTAATAAATCCCAAAGGAGTTATGTTTAAGAAGTTATTCCACTTTCTAATCAGGATATACATGTTTAGCCTGTTTGGACATATGGCAAGTTCTTCAAGCTCCTAATCAAACCAGGATGAATCACTATGTAAGAATATTTATTTAGAACCGTTATTCAGTGGAGAGTATCCATGAAGTTTAATAAATCCCAAAGGAGTTATGTTTAAGAAGTTATTCCACTTTCTAATCAGGATATCCATGTTTAGCCTGTTTGGACATATGGCAAGTTCTTCAAGCTTCTAATCAAACCAGGATGAATCACTATGTAAAAAGCTTGATTTGCAACCATTAATCAATGGGGTGTCTTTCATGAAGTTAAATAAATCCCAGAGGAGTTTTGTTTAAGAAGTTATTCCACTTTCTAATCAGGATATCCATGTTTAGCATGTTTGGACATATGACAAGTTCTTTAAGCTTCTAATCAAACCCGGATGAATCACTATGTAAGAAGCTTGATTTGGAACCATTATTCAGTGGAGAGTATCCATGAAGTTGATTAAATCCCAAAGGAGTTATGTTTAAGAAGTTATTCCACTTTCTAATCAGGATATCCATGTTTAGCATGTTTGGACATATGGCAAGTTCTTCAAGATCCTAATCAAACCAGGATGAATCACATTGTAAGAAGATTAATTTGGAACCATTATTCAGTGGAGAGTATCCATAAAATTTAATAAATCCCAAAGGAATTATGTTTAAGAAGTTATTCCACTTTCTAATCAGGATATTCATGTTTAGCCTGTTTGGACATATGGTAAGTTCTTGAAGCTTCTAATCAAAACAGGATGAATCACTACGTAAGAAGCTTGATTTGGAACCATTATTCAGTGGGGAGTATCCATAAAGTTGAATAAATCCCAAAGGAGTTATGTTTAA
>MU107942.1:25339-37027 GCA_012274485.2 Sinapis alba | reverse complement strand
GGACCAGTCTGGACAGTCCTTGGTCTTTCCAGGCAGTACGAATAGCTGATCGTATCAGCCTATCAGTACGTATGGGTCATTTTTCATGTACTGTTGGGACCAGTCCGGACAGTCCATGGTCTGTTGAGTTAAATCCTTCCATTCAGTAAGGACAAGGCTGATCATATCCGCCTATCAGTCCGTATGGGTCAATTTTTGAAGGCCTGATGGACCAGTCTTGTCATGTCCCCAATCCTAGATAGGATCGTCCGGATGGACCATGGTGCGAGGAACCCCACTCAGTCTGATCATATCATCCTATCAGTACGTATGGTCAATTTTTCATGCCCAGTTGGACCAGTCTGGACAGTCCTTGGTCCTTCCAGGCAGTACGGATGGCTGATCGTATCAGCCTATCAGTACGTATGGGTCATTTTTCATGTACTGATGGGACCAGTATGGACTGTCCATGGTCCGTGCAGTTATATCCTTCCATTCAGTACGGTTAAGGCTGAACATATCAGCCTATCAGTACGTATGGGACGATTTTTTTTATCGCCTAATGTACCAGTCTGGATAGTCCTTGGTCCATACATGCAGTATGGATGGCTTATCGTACCAGCCTATCAGTACGTATGGGTCATTTTTTATGTACTAATGGGACCAGTCTGGACAGTCCATGGTCTATTGAATTAAATCCTTCCATTCAGTACGGATAAGGCTGATCATATAAGCCTATTAGTACGTATGGGTCAATTTTTCATGGCCTGTTGGACCAGTCTGGGCAGACCTTGTTCCTTCAAGGCGGTACGGATAGCTGATCGTATCAGCCTATCAGTACCTATGGGTCATTTTTCAAGTACTGATGGGACCAGTTCGGACAGTCCAAGGTCTGTTGAGTTAAATCCTTCCATTCAGTACGGATAAGGCTGACCATATAAGCCTATCATTACGTATGGATCAATTTTTTATGGCCTGAGGGACCAGTCTGGACAGTCCTTGGTCCTTCCAGGCAGTACGGATGGCTTATCGTATCAGCCTATCAGTACGTATAGGTCATTTTTCATGTACTGATGNGTCCATGATCCGTTGACTTAAATCCCTCCGTTCAGTTTGGATAAGGCTGATCATTTCAGCCTATCAGTATGTATGGGTCGATTTTTCATGGCCTAATGGGCCAGTCTGGACTGTCCTTGGTACATCAAGGCAGTACGGATGGCTGATCGTATCATCATATCAGTATGTATGGGTCATTTTTCATGGCCTGATGGACCAGTTTGGACAGTCCTTGGTCTTTCCAGGCAGTACGAATAGCTGATCGTATCAGCCTATCAGTACGTATGGGTCATTTTTCATGTACTGTTGGGACCAGTCCGGACAGTCCATGGTCTGTTGAGTTAAATCCTTCCATTCAGTAAGGACAAGGCTGATCATATCCGCCTATCAGTCCGTATGGGTCAATTTTTGATGGCCTGATGGACCAGTCTTGTCATGTCCCCAATCCTAGATAGGATCGTCCGGATGGACCATGGTGCGAGGAACCCCACTCAGTCTGATCATATCATCCTATCAGTACGTATGGTCAATTTTTCATGCCCAGTTGGACCAGTCTGGACAGTCCTTGGTCCTTCCAGGCAGTACGGATAGCTGATCGTATCAGCCTATCAGTACGTATGGGTCATTTTTCATGTACTGATGGGACCAGTATGGACTGTCCATGGTCCGTGCAGTTATATCCTTCCATTCAGTACGGTTAAGGCTGAACATATCAGCCTATCAGTACGTATGGGACGATTTTTTTTATCGCCTAATGTACCAGTCTGGATAGTCCTTGGTCCATACATGCAGTATGGATGGCTTATCGTACCAGCCTATCAGTACGTATGGGTCATTTTTTATGTACTAATGGGACCAGTCTGGACAGTCCATGGTCTGTTGAATTAAATCCTTCCATTCAGTACGGATAAGGCTGATCATATAAGCCTATTAGTACGTATGGGTCAATTTTTCATGGCCTGTTGGACCAGTCTGGGCAGACCTTGTTCCTTCAAGGCGGTACGGATAGCTGATCGTATCAGCCTATCAGTACCTATGGGTCATTTTTCAAGTACTGATGGGACCAGTCCGGACAGTCCAAGGTCTGTTGAGTTAAATCCTTCCATTCAGTACGGATAAGGCTGACCATATAAGCCTATCATTACGTATGGATCAATTTTTTATGGCCTGAGGGACCAGTCTGGACAGTCCTTGGTCCTTCCAGGCAGTACGGATGGCTTATCGTATCAGCCTATCAGTACGTATAGGTCATTTTTCATGTACTGATGNTCAAGTACTGATGGGACCAGTCCGGACAGTCCAAGGTCTGTTGAGTTAAATCCTTCCATTCAGTACGGATAAGGCTGACCATATAAGCCTATCATTACGTATGGATCAATTTTTTATGGCCTGAGGGACCAGTCTGGACAGTCCTTGGTCCTTCCAGGCAGTACGGATGGCTTATCGTATCAGCCTATCAGTACGTATAGGTCATTTTTCATGTACTGATGGGACCAGTCCAGGACAGTCCATGGTCCATTGAGTTAAATACTTCCATTCAGTACGGTTAAGGCTGATCTTATCAGCCAATCAGTACGTATGGGTCAAATTCATGGCCTGATGGACCAGTCTGGACAGTCCTTGGTCCGTCCATGCAGTAAATATGGCTGATCGTATCATCCTATCAGTACGTATGGGTCATTTTCTATGTACTGATGGGACCAGTTTGGACAAGACATGGTCTGTTGAATTAAATCCTTCCATTCAGTACGGATAAGGCTGATCATAAAAGCCTACCATTACGTATAGGTCGATTTTTCATGGCCTGATGGACCAGTCTGGACAGTCCTTGGTCCTTCAAGGCAGTACGGATGGCTGATCGTATCAGCCTATCAGTACGTATGGGTAATTTTTTATGTACTGATGAGACCAGTCCGAACAGTCCATGGTCCGTTAAGTTAAATCCTTCCATTCAGTACGGTTAAGGCTGATCATATAAGCCTATCAGTATGTATGGGTTGAATTTTCATGGCCTGATAGACCAGTTTAGACAGTCCTTGGTCCATCCAGGTAGTACGGATGGCTGATAGTATCATCATTTCAGTACGTATGGGTCATTTTCATGTAGTGATGGGACCAGTCTAGACAGTCCATGGTTCATTGACTTATATCCTTCCATTCAGTACAGATAAGGCTGATCATATCAGCCTATCAGTACGTATGGGTCAATTTTTCATGTCCTGATGGACCAGTCTGGACAGTCCTTGGTCCTTCCAAGCAGTACGGATGGCTGATCGTATCAGCCTATCAGTACGTATGGGTCATTTTTCATGTACTGATGGGACCAGTCTGGACAGTCCATGCTCCGTTGAGTTATATCCTTCCATTCTGTATGGTTAAGGCTGAACATATCAGCCTATCAGTACGTATGGGACAATTTTTTTCATCGCCTGATGGACCAGTCTGGACAGTCCTTTGTCCATCCAGGCAGTACGGATGGCTGATCATATCAGCTTATCAGTACGTATGGGTCATTTTTCATGTACTAATGGGACCTTTCTAGACAGTCCATGGTCTGTTGAATTAAATCCTTTCATTCAGTACGGATAAGGATGATCATATAAGCCTATCAGTACGTATGGGTCAATTTTTCATGGCCTGTTGGACCAGTCTGGGCAGACCTTGTTCCTTCAAGGCCGTACGGATGGCTGATGGTATCAGCCTATCAGTACGTATGAGTCATTTTTCAAGTACTGATGGGACCAGTCCGGACAGTCCATGGTCCGTTGAGTTAAATCCTTCCATTCAGTACGGTTTAGGCTGATCATATCAGCCCATCAGTACGTATGAGTCGATTTTTCATGGCCTGATGGACCAGTATGGACAGTCTTTGGTCCATCCAGGCAGTATGGATGGCTGATCGTATCAGCCTATCAGTACGTATGGGTAATTGTTTATGTACTGATGGGACCAGTCCGGACAGTCCATGGTCCGTTGAGTTAAATCCGTCCGTTCAGTTTGGATAAGGCTGATCATTTCAGCCTATCAGTATGTATGGGTCGATTTTTCATGGCCTAATGGGCCAGTCTGGACTGTCCTTGGTACATCAAGGCAGTACGGATGGCTGATCGTATCATCATATCAGTATGTATGGGTCATTTTTCATGTACTGATGGGACCAGTTCAGACAGTCCATGGTCCGTTGACTTAAATCCTTCCATTCAGTACGGACAAGGCTGATCATATCACCCTATTAATACTTATGGGTAAATTTTTCATGGCCTGATGGACCATTCTGGATAGTCCTTGGTCCTTCCAGGCAATACAGATGGTTGATCGTATCAGCGTATCAGTACGTATTGGTCATTTTTCATGTACTGATAGGACCATTCCGGACAGTCCATGGTCCGTTGAGTTAAATCCTTCCATTCAGTACGGTTAAGGCTGTTCAAATCAGCATATCAGTACGTATGGGTCGATTTTTCATGGCCTGATGGACCAGGCTGGACAGTACTTGGTCCATCCAGGCAGTACGGATGGCTGATCGTATCAGCCTATCTGTACGTATGGGTGATTTTTCATGTACTGATGGGACCAGTCCTGACAGTCCATGATCCGTTGAATTAAATCCCTATGTTCAGTTTGGATAAGGCTGATCATTTCAGCCTATCAGTATGTATGGGTCGATTTTTCATGGCCTGATGGACCAGTCTGGACAGTCCTTGGTCTTTCCAGGCAGTACAAATAGCTGATCGTATCAGCCTATCAGTACGTATGGGTCATTTTTCATGTACTGTTGGGACCAGTCCGGACAGTCCATGGTCCGTTGAGTTAAATCCTTTCATTCAGTAAGGACAAGGCTGATCATATCCGCCTATCAGTCCGTATGGGTCAATTTTTGATGGCCTGATGGACCAGTCTTGTCATGTCCCAATCCTAGATAGGATCGTCCGAATGGACCATGGTGCGAGGAACCCCACCAGTCAGGTCGTAAAACTTTGAGACAAGCGTTCCATGGTCCGAAGTGAGGGTTAAGGGCATCAAGGAACTGAGACTTAACCAGGAAATGGGAAAGATGAGTAGGAAAAGTATTGGAAGAGCGAACTGGAAGATGTATGAGCTCCGGGTTCAGCTCAATCAGCTAATTGCAGCTGGAAAACATCTCACAAGACTTCAGTCAGCTGGAGATCAGTTCACAGTGACTTGACCAGCTCACATGAGCTGGAATATTAGCTCACTCAGCTGGGAACAGTTATGGGACAGTTCATCTCAGCTTGGAGGAGTGTTCCGGTTCGGACCATTGTGATCGGATCCAAGCGGTTATGGACCAAACCGGTGGGTCTGATTGGGATCAGTTATTATTGATTGGTATTTATTTGAATCCGGTTTGGTTTAAGTTTGAATTGATTTTGTGGAAAGTAAGAAAGGGAGAAACCGCTAATGGGCGGTTATGGGACGAAAATGCTCCATTTTCTTTACTTTGAGAAACTGCTCGTCCAGGCAGTTGGGAAAGGAAGTTATAATCGACTCTTCTCCATTTTACTCCTGTTTGTCGAAATAGTATCCAAAGAAACCAGAGAAAACTCAGAGAAGAACTTTGAGAGAGAAAGAGAAAGAGAAACCGATTTGTGGTGTTTCCTTTGATTGATTCCGGTGGGATCAGTCGGTGAAGTTGGAAAGGATGGATACAAGGTATAAAGACAAAGAGAAGGAGATGGAGAAGGAGAAG
The DNA here is from genome assembly GCA_012274485.2 of Sinapis alba. NCBI lineage: Eukaryota > Viridiplantae > Streptophyta > Magnoliopsida > Brassicales > Brassicaceae > Sinapis > Sinapis alba. The sequence continues at coordinate 31,284 of MU107942.1, read as the reverse complement.
GAGTCTGCCCCTGGAGATCGTAATCCTAAGGTGAGAGTTGTGGCCAAGAACCAGTGAACGTAACCGATGGTTAAGCCATTTGTGGTTATGGATCTGTCTGGTTCGGATGGTTACACCCTACTCTGATCTTATACTCCAACCATGTAGTGTTATAGTATTCTTGTGTAATAAACTGATGACATATTTGTGTTGTGTGATTGTGTTGGTCTCAGGTACAGACTTTGACCGTGGTAAAGGAAAGGCACCGTGAGGACTCAGGCCATGGGAAGATGTGTGGTGAATGGGTCATACATAACTGTTGTGTTATCTTAGTAGTCTATTTTGGAACTTGTGAACTTATGCTTTAGCCTATTGTGCAACTTGTTTCTGCTGAACGAAGGAATGATGTTTGTTTATGTTTTATCTTTCTATGGAGTATCTATTTTCGTTATTCTGTATTTTGTTGTCAATGAACCTCAAATCTCTGACAAATACTTAGGAAAATATAATCTTGAATTGGAATTAATGGAATCAGACTTGTTAGGATTCTTTGGTAAGACCGCGGTCTGTTTGGATTGAGGAATCCAGGATCAGGTCTTATAAGTTGGTATCAAAGCATGCTTTATTCTAGGATTTGTTTGGGTTATTGGTTCACCACACATCGGCTGTTGAGACTCACAGTAGGTTGATTGTTTTACTCGATATGATTGCTTGAAATGTTTTAACTTAGGATTGATTTGAGGTTTGTATGTTCTGTTGTGAACTAACCTTTGTGTGTGTTCTAATCCTAAAGTTACTAAGAAGAATAAGACTCGGAGAGGAAAGGATACGGCTGGAGCATCCGGAACCGTGGGACAGGATGGTGCTGTTCAAACCGCAATGTTACGTGCTGGAACCATTCTAACCACAGTGTTACCAACTCAGGTGGAGTTGGACAACAATGAGACCGGACTTCCAGTGGATGCGATCCTTCCTACTGAGACTCGTTTGAATGCTGAGGATGGTCAGCAAGAACAAGTCCAAGTGGACGATGCTGTATCATCCAATTCTGTTGATGATGATGATCCTGGCATTGGTGCAGACAGTGCTGGAATTTCTGGTGTGGAGGTAGTAGCTGAGCCATCTATGAGGGACATACTGGATGCTACGAAACTTATGGGAGCTCAGATGGTGACCTTGACTCAGGCGTTCACCTCGACGGTGAATCCACCTGTGGCAGAGGTTACTCCTCCGGTTCGTGTTGCTGCTTAGGCGACTGGTGTCCTTCCGAGGAGGTAGCTGAGGTGGTTGAGATTGATCCACCAGCTAGGCGTGTTCCCCGTATGGATTACCTAAAGGTTTTGGAGCACATCTCCAAGTTGGGGACCAAACACTTTGCTGGAAGTGTTCTATGGAGGCAGATGAGTGGAGGAGTCGGTTGGTTCATAACTTCCGCTCAACTTGCTGTCCTGAAGATTACCAGAAAGGCTGCTGGTGGGCAGATGATGAATCCACTAGGTCTGGTTAAGAACATTCCAGTGATGATCTTGGACAGGCCGATGCCTGTAGATATGATTGTTGTCCCCCTAAAGAATCATGAGGTGATCTTGGGTATGGACTGGCTTGGAAAGTATTGGGAAACTCTTGATTGTCACCGGGGAAGGGTGCAATTTGAGAATGAGTTTGGTCCGCTGATCAAGTTCCAAGGGATTAAGCCGACCTCTTGTTGTTTGGTTGTTTCAGCAGTCCAGGTGGAAAGGATGCTTGGAAATTGTTGGGAGGCCTTTTTGGGTACCATTTACACCAATGAGGTCGTAGGGGGTGGTGACCCGGAGGGGATACCTTTGGTCCGGGAGTTCCAGGATGTATTTGGGGCACTACAGGGCATTCCCCCTGATAGGGCTGACCCATTCATGATAGAACTTGAACCCGGAAGAGCCCCATTGTCCAAAAGTCCATATAGAATGGCTCCAGCCAAGATGGCTGAGCTGAAGAAGCAACTAGAGGAGTTGCTGGATAAGGGTTCCATACGCCCTAGTGTATCACCTTGGGGAGCACCAGTCCTATTTGTGAAAAAGATGGATGGTAGCTTCAGGTTATGCATTGATTATCAGGGGTTAAACAGGGTGACTGTGAAGAACAACTGCCCATTACCCCAGATGATGAGTTGTTGGATCAACTCCGTGGAGCTAAGTGGTTCTCAAAGATTGATTTGGCATCTGGATATCATCAGATTCCAGTTGCGCATGATGATATAAGAAAGACCGCGTTCCAAACTAGGTACGGCGACTATGAGTTTGTGGTCATGTCATTCGGACTGACCAATGCACCAGCTGCATTGTGAAGATGATGAATGGTATTTACCGGAGTACTTGGATGAGTTTGTGATTATCTTTATTGATGATATATTCGTGTACTCCGAGACAAAGGAAGACCATGAGAGGCATAGCCGGTCAGTGTTGGGATGCTTGAGGGAACATAATATCTTTCCTAAGTTAAGCAAGTGTAGTTTCTGGCAAAAGAGCATTGGTTTCCTTGGACACATAGTGTCTGCTGATGGAGTGTCCGTTGATTAAGAAAAGATCAAGTGTATACGGGAATCGCCTCAGCCAAAGAGTGCTACTGAGATAAGAAGCTTCTTGGGATTGGCTGGCTATTACCGGAAGTTTGTCAAGGGGTTCTCGAGCATAGCTCAGCCTATGACTAAGTTGACAGGCAAGGACGTGAAGTTCGCATGGTCTGAGGAGTGTGAGAGGAGTTTCTCAGCACTCAAGGACATGTTGACTAGTGCACCAGTCCTGGTGTTGCCCGAGGAGGATCAGTCATATGTGGTGTATAGTGATGCATCAATCACTAGACTTGGATGTGTCCTGACGCAGAATGGGAAGGTAATAGCCTATGCATCTCGACAGTTGAGAAAGCATGAGGGGAATTATCCGACCCATGATCTGGAAATGGCAGTTGTGGTGTTTGCCTTGAAGATATGGAGATCATACTTGTATGAAGACAAGGTGCAGATACTTACAGACTATAAAAGTCTAAAGTATATTTTCACTCAGCCTGAGTTAAACTTAAGGCAGAGGAGTGGATGGAGTTTGCTGCAGATTATTATCTGGACATAGCTTACCATCCAGGAAAGGCTAACCTAGTGGCAGATGCCTTGAGCCGCGGGAGAGCGGAGGTATCATCTGAGAAGGAGACTGGGAAACTGGAAGAGATGGTACAGTTACTGCATCTCAACACATTGGCTGGACAGGATGAGCCTCTGGGGTTCGACGCAGTGGATCAAGCTGATCTACTTACCCAGATTCGTCAAGCTCAGGGCTTGGATGAGAACCTTAAAAAGGTTGCTTCCAATGACAAGACTGAGTACCAAACAGCGAGCAATGGTACCATCCTGGTCAATGGAAGGATTAATGTTCCTAACAATCAGGAACGGAGGGAGGAGATTATGAGGCAGGCTCATAAGTCTAAGTTCTCGGTTCACCCGGGACTGAACAAGATGTATAGAGATCTGAAGAGGTATTACCATTGGGTGAGGAGGAAATCTGATGTTGCCGAGTGGGTGGCTAAGTGTCCTACTTGCCAACTGGTGAAAGCAAAGCATCAGGTTCACAGTGGTCTACTTCAGAACTTACCCATACCGGAGTGGAAGTGGGATCACATCACAATGGACTTTGTGACTGGGTTTCCTACAACCAGGAACTGGAAGGATGCGGTTTGGGTTGTGGTTGATCGTTTGACCAAGTCTGCTCATTTCCTACCATTTCGGAAAGGGGATAGAGTGGATCAGATTGTGAGGATATAAATGAATGAGATAGTGTGGTTGCATGGTGTTCCAGCAAGCATTGTCTCAGATAGAGATCCAAGGTTTACATCTTACTTCTGGCAGGCTTTCCATAAAGCCTTGGGAACCAGAGTAAACATGAGTACATCTTATCATCCTCAGACGGATGGAAAGTCCGAAAGGACCATTCAGACCTTGGAGGATATGCTAAGGGCATGTGTTTTAGATTGGGGAGGGTATTGGGAGAAACACTTACCTTTAGTGGAATTTGCATACAGTAACAGCTTCCATACCAGCATTGGCATGTCGCCATATAAGGCTTTGTATGGTAGGCCGTGCAGGACACCTCTATGCTGGACCCAAGTGGGGGGAGCAAAGCATGTTAGGTCCTGAGATTGTGGAAGAAACCACTGAAAAGATCAGAATCATCAAGGAAAAGATGAAAGAGGCGCAGGATCGCCAGAAGAGCTATGCTGCCAAGCGCAGGAAACATCTTGAGTTTGAAGTTGATGACTTTGTGTATCTCAAGATGATTACCTTCAAGGGTAGGACCAGGGTTTCTGGACGAAAGAAACTGGTTCCTAGGTATTTAGGTCCGTTTAGGATCATAGAGAGAGTGGGTGCAGTGGCATACAAGTTGAACTTGCCATCGACAATGGATGCATATTACAATGTATTCTATGTATCCCAACTCCGTAAGTGCCTGACGAAACATGACATTATTTTGCCTGAGATCCCTGCTGATCTAGGAAAGAACCTCACCTTAGAGACAAGGCCGGTTCGGATCGTAGATCGGTCATAGAAGGCAATGAGAAAAATGATGGTTCCCATGATTAAAGTGGTGTGGGATTACAATGGTGAAGATCTCATCACTTGGGAAACGGAGGCAAGAATGAAGGCTGAGTATCCAGAGTGTTATAGACAATTTCTTCCTGAAGAAACACTTAACTCGGATTCGAGGACGAATCTCATGTTAGTGGGGGAGACTTGTCATGTCCCCGATCCTAGATAGGATCAACTGGACGGACCATGGTGCGAGGAACCCCACCAGTCAGGTCGTAAGATCTTCAGACAAGCGTTCCATGGTCCGGAATGAGGGTTAAGGGCATCAGGGAACTGAGACTTAACCAGGAAATGGGAAAGATGAGTAGGAAAAGTGTTGGAAGAGTGAACCGGAAGCTGTATGAGGTCCGGGTTCAGCTCAATCAGCTAGGTGCAGCTGGAAAACAGCTTACAATACTTCAGTCAGCTGGAGATCAGTTCACAGAGACTTGATCAGCTCACAGGATTTGGAATATTAGCTCACTCAGCTGGGAACAGTTATGGGACAGTTCATCTCAGCTGGGAACAGTTATGGGACAGTTCATCTCAGCTGGGAGGAGTGTTCCGGTTTTGACCATTGTGGTCGGATCCGAGCGACTACGGACCGAACCAGTGGGTCTGATTGGGATCGGTTATTGTTGATTGGTATTTAATTGGATCCGGTTTGGTTTAAGTTTGAATCGATTTTATGGAAAGGAAGAAAGGGAGAAACCGCCAATGGGCGGTTATGGACGGTTATGGGAGGAAAATGCTCCCTTTTCTTTACTTTGAGAAACTGCTCGTCCAGGCGGTTGGGAAAGGAAATTATAATTGATTTCTTCTTCATTTTACTCATGTCTGTCGATATAGTATCCAAAGAAACCAGAGAAAACTCAGAGAAGAACTTTGAGAGAGAAAGAGAAACAGAAACCGATTTGTGGTGTTTCCTTTGATTGATTCCGGTGGGATCAGTCGGTGAAGTTGGAAAGGATGGATACAAGGCAGAAATACATGAGAAGGAGTCGTCCCCAGGAGATCGTAATCCTATGGTGAGAGGTGTGGCCAAGAACAAATGAACATGACCGATGGTTAAGCCATCTGTGGTTATGGATCTGTCTGGTACGGTTAAGGATGATCATATAAGCCTATCAGTACGTATGAGATGATTTTTCATGGCCTGATGGACCAGTCTGGACAGTCTTTGGTCCATCCCGGCAGAACGGATTGCTGATCGTATCATCGTATCAGTACATAGGGGTCATTTTTCATGTACTGATGTGACCAGTCTGGACAGTCCTTGGTCCATCCAGGCAGTACGGATGGCTGATCGTATCATCATATCAGTACTTATGGGTCATTTTTCATGTACAGATGGGACCAGTCTGGACAGTCCATGGTC
>MU107942.1:0-22105 GCA_012274485.2 Sinapis alba | reverse complement strand
ATTTTCCATGGCCTGATGGACCAGTCTGGACAGTCCTTGGTCTTTCCAGCCAGTACGGATGGCTAATCGGATCAGCCTATCAGTACATATGGGTCATTTGTCATGTACTGTTGGGACTAGTCCAGACAGTCCATGGTCCGTTGAGTTAAATTCTTCCATTCAGTACGGACAAGGCTGATAATATCAGTCTATCAGTCCGTATGGGTCGATTTTTCATGGCCTGATGGACCAGTTTGGACAGTCCTTGGTCCATCCAGGCAGTACGGATGGCTGATAGCATCATCATATCACTACAAATGGGTCATTTTCATGTATTGATGGGACCAGTCTGGACAGTCCATGGTCTGGTGTGTTAAATCCTTCCATTCAGTACGGACAAGGCTGATCATATCAGCCTATCAGTCCGTATGGGTTGATTTTTCATGGCCTGATGGACCAGTCTGGACAGTCCTTGGTCCATCCAGGCAGTACGGATGGCTGATGGTATCAGCCTATCAGTAAGTGTGGCCGATCGTATCAGCCTATCAGTACGTATGGGTGATTTTTCATGTACTGTTGGGACCCGTCTGGACAGTCCATGGTCCGTGGAGTTAAATAATTCCATCCAATACGGTTAAAGCTGATCATATCAGCCTATCAATACGTATGAGTCAATTTTTCATGGTCTGATGGACCAATCTGAACAGTCCTTTGTCTATCCAGGCAGTACGGATGGCTGATCATATCATCATATCAGTAGGTATGAGTCATTTTTCATGTACTGATGGGACCAGAGTGGAAGGTCCTTGGTCCATCCAGTCAGTACGGATGGCTAAGCGTATCATCATATCAATACGTATGGGTCATTTTTCACGTACTGATGGGACCAGTCTGGACAGTCCATGGTCCGTTGAGTTAAATCCTTCCATTCAGTACGGACAAGGCTGATCATATAGGCCTATCAGTACGTATGGGTCGACTTTTCATGGCCTGATGGACCAGTCTGGACAGTCATTGGTCCTTCCAGGCAGTAGGGATTGCTGATTATATTAGCCTATCAGTATGTATGGGTCATTTTTCAAGTACTGATGGGACCAGTCCGAACAGTCTATGGTCCGTTGAGTTATATCCTTCCATTCAGTACGGTTAAGGCTGATCATATCAGCCTATGAGTACGTATGGGTCAATTTTTCATGGCCTGATGGACCAGTCTGTACAGTCCTTGGTCCATCCAGGCAGTACGGATGGCTGATCGGATCATAACATCAGTCCATGGTCCGTTGATTTAAATCCTTCCATTCAGTACGGTTAAGGCTGATCATATAATCCTATCAGTATGTATGGGTTGACTTTTCATGGCCTGATAGACCAGTTTAGACAGTCCTTGGTCCATCCAGGCAGTACTGATGGCTGATAGTATCATCATTTCAGTACGTACGGGTCATTTTTCATGTACTGATGGGACAAGTCTGGACAGTTCATGGTGCATTGAGTTAAATCCTTCCATTCAGTACAGATAAGGCTGGTCATATCAGGGTATACGTACGAATGGGTTGATTTTTCATGGCCTGATGGACCAGTCTGGACGGTCTTTGGTCCTTTTAGGCTGTACGGATGGCTGATCTTATCAGCCTATCAGTACGTATTGGTCATTTTTCATGTACTGATGGGATCAGTCTGGACAGTCCATGGTCTGTTGAGTTAAATCATTTCATTCAGTACGGTTAAGGCTGTTCATATCAGCCTATCAGTACGTATGAATCGATTTTTCATGGCCTGATGGACGAGTATGGACAATCCTTGGTCCATTTAGGTAGTATGGATGGCTGATCATATCAGCCTATCAGTACGTATGGCTGATTGTATTCGCCTATCAATACGTATGGGTTATTTTTCATGTATTGATGGGATCAGTCCGGACAGTCCATGGTCCGTTGAGTTAATTCCTTCCATTCAGTATGGACAAGGCTGATCATATCAGCCTATCAGTACGTATGGGTCGACTTTTCATGGCCTGATGGACCAGTCAAGACAGTAATTGGTTCTTCCATTCAGTACGGACAAGGCTGATCATATCAGTCTATCAATCCGTATGGGTCGATTTTTCATGGCCTGATGGACCAGTCTGGACAGTCCTTGGTCCATCCAGGCAGTACGTATGGCTGATCATATCATACCAGTCTTGACAGTCTATGGTCCGTTGAGTTAAATACTTTCATTCAGTACGGTTAAGGCTGATCATATAGGCCTATCAGTACGTATGAGTCAAGTTTTCATGGCCTGATGGACCAGTCTGGACAGTCCTTGGTCCATCCAGGCAGTACGGATGGCTGATGGTATCATAATATCAATACGTATGGGTCATTATTCATGTACTGATGGGACCAGTCTGGACAGACCATGGTCCGTTGAGTTAAATCCTTCCATTTAGTACGGACAAGGCTGATCATATAAGCCTATCAGTGTGTATGGGTCGATTTTTCATGGCCTGATGGACCAGTCTGGACAGTCCTTTGTCCATCCAGGCAGTACGGATGGCTGATCGTATCAGCCTATCAGTATGTATGGCTGATCGTATCAGCCTATCAATACGTATGGGTGATTTTTCATTTACTGATGGGACCAGTCTGGACAGTCCATAGTCCGTGGAGTTAAATAATTCCATCCAGTACGGTTAAGTCTGATCATATCAGCCTATCAGTACGTATGGGTCAATTTTTCGTGGCCTGATGGACCAATCTGGACAGTCCTTTGTCCATCCAGGCAGTACGGATGGCTGATCACATCATCATATCAGTAGGTATGGGTCATTTTTCATGTACTCATGGGACCAGTGTGGAAGGTCCTTGGTCCATCCAGGCAGTACGGATGGCTCATCGTATCATCATATCAATACGTATGGGTCATTTTTCACGTACTGATGGCACCTGTTTGGACAGTCCATGGTCCGGTGAGTTAAATCCTTCCATTCAGTACGGACAAGGCTGATCATATCAGCCTATCAGTACGTATGGGTCAACTTTTCATGGCGTGTTGGACCAGTCTGGACAGTCATTGGTCCTTTTAGGCAGTAGGGATTGCTGATTGTATTAGCCTATCAGTACGTATGGGTCATTTTTCATGTACTGGTGGAACCACTCTGAAAAGTCCATGGTCCGTTTAGTTATATCCTTCCATTTAGTACGGTTAAGGCTGATCATATCAGTGTATCAGTACGTGTGGGTCCATTTTTCATGGCCGGATGGATCAGTCTTGACAGTCCTTGGTCCATCCAGGCAGTACGGATGGCTGATCGTATCATAATATCAGTACGTGTAGGTCATTTTTCATGTACTTATGGGACCAGTCTGGACAGTCCATGGTCCGTTGAGTAAAATCCTTCCATTCAGTACGGACAAGGCTAATCATATCAGCATATCAGTACGTATGGGTCGACTTTTAATGGCCTTATAGACCAGTCTGGGCAGTCCTTGGTCCTTCCAGGCAGTACAGATGGGAGTTTATCAGCCTATCAGTACGTATGGGTCATTTTTCATGTACTGATGGGACCATATCAACCTTCCATTTGATATGGACAAGGCTGATCATATCAGCCTATCAGTACGTATGAGTCGACTTTTCATGGCCTGATGGACCAGTCTGGACAGTCCTTGATCCTTCCATTCAGTACGGTTAAGGCTGATCATATCAGCCTATCAGTACGTATAGGTCGATTTTTCATGGCCTGATCGACCAGTCCGGACAGTCCTTGGTCCATCCAGGCAGTACGGATTGCAAATCGTATCATCGTATCAGTACATAGGGTTTACTTTTCATGTACTGATGGGACCAGTCTGGACAGTCCTTGGTCCATCCAGGCAGTACGGATGGCTGATCGTATCATCATATCAGTTCTTATGGGTCATTTTTCATGTAATGATGGGACAAGTCTGGACCGTCCATGGTCTGTTTAGTTAAATCCTTCAATTCAGTACATATAAGGCTGATCATATCAGCCCTTCGATTCAGTTTGGTTAAGGCTGATCATATCAGCATATCTGTACGTATGGGTTGATTTTTCATGGCCTGATGGACCAGTCTGGACAATCCTTGGTCCATCCAGGCAGTACGGATCACTGATCGTATCATCGAATCAATACGTAGGGTTTATTTTTCATGTACTGATGGGACCAGTCTGGACAGTGCTTGGTCCATCCAGGCAGTACGGATGGCTGATCGGATCATCATATAAGTACGTAATGGTCATTTTTCATGTAATGATGGGACCAGTCTGGACAGTCAATGGTCCGTTGAGTTAAATCCTTCCATTCAGTACAGATAAGGCTGATCATATCAGCCCTTTCATTCAGTTCGGTTAAGGCTGATCATATCAGCCTATCAGTACGTATGGGTCAAATTTTCATGGCCTGATTGACCAGTTTGGACAGTCCTTGGTCCATCCAAGCAGTACGGATGGCTGATCGTATCATAATATCAGTAAGTATGGGTCATTTATCATGTACAGATGGGACCAGTGTGGACAGTCCATGGTCCGTTGAGTTAAATCCTTCCATTCATTACGGACAAGGCTGATCATATCAGCCTATCAGTACGTATGGGTCGACTTTTCATGGCCTGATTGACAAGTCTGGACAGTCCTTGGTCCTTCCAGGCAGTACGGATGGCTGATTGTATCAGCCTATCAGTACGTATGTGTTATTTTTCATGTACTGATGGGACCATATTAGCCTTCCATTCAGTACAGACAAGGCTGATCATATAAGCCTATCAGTACGTATGGGTCGACTTTTCATGGCCTGGTGGACCAGTCTGGACAGTCCGTGATCCTTCCATTCAGTACGGTTAAGGCTGATCATATCAGCCTATCAGTATGTATGGGTCGATTTTTCATGGCCTGATGGACCAGTCTAGACAGTCCTTGGTTCATCCAGGCAGTACGGATTGCTGATCATATCATCGTATTAGTACGTATGGTTTACTTTTCATGTACTGATGGGACCAGGCTGGACAGTCCTTGGTCCATCCAGGCAGTACGGATGGCTGATCATATCATCATATCAGTACTTAAGGGTCATTTTTCATGTAATGATGGGACCAGTCTGGACAGTCAATGGTCCGTTGAGTTAAATCCTTCCATTCAGTACAGATAAGGCTGATCATATCAGCCCTTTCATCCAGTTCGGTTAAGGCTAATCATATCAGCCTATCAGTACGTATGGGTCGATTTTTCATGGCCTGACGGACCAGTCGGACAGTCCTTGGTCCATCCAGGCAGTACGGATTGTTGATCGTATCATCGTATCAGTATGTAGGGTTTATTTTTCGTGTACTGATGGGACCAGTCTGGACAGTCCTTGGTCCATCAAGGTAGTACGATGGCTGATCGGATCATCATATTAGTACTTATGGGTCATTTTTCATGTACTGATGGGACCAATCTGGACAGTCCTTGGTCCAGCCAGGCAGTACGGATGGCTGATCATATCAGCCTATCAGTACGTATGGGATAGTTCTTATGTACTGATGGGACCAGTCTGGACAGTCAATGGTCCGCTGAGTGAAGTCCTTACATTTAATACGGATAAGGTTGATTATATCAGCCTATCAGTACGTATGGGTCAATTTTTCATTGCCTGATGGACCAGTCTGGACAGTTCTTGGTCCATCCAGACAGTACAGATGGCTGATCGTATCATCATATCAATACTTATGGGTAATTTTTCATGTACTGATGGGACCAGCCTGGGCAGTCCATGGTCCGTTGAGTTAAATCCTTCCATTCAGTACAAATAAGGCTGATTATATAAGCCTATCAGTACATATGGGTCAATTTTTCATGGCCTGATGGACCAGTCTGGACAGTCCTTGGTCCTTCCAGGCAGTTCGGATGGCTGATAGTATCAGCCTATCAATACGTATTGGTCATTTTTCATGTACTTATGGGACCAGTCTGGACAGTCCATGGTCCGTTGAGTTAAATCCTTCCATTCAGTACGGTTAAGGCTGTTAATATCAGCCTATCAGTACGTATGGGTCGATTTTTCATGGCCTGATGGACCTGTCTGGACAGTCTTAGGTCCTTCCAGGCAGTAAGGATGGCTGATCAAATCAGCCTATCAGTACGTATGGATCATTTTTCATGTAGTGATGGGACCAGTCCTGACAGTCCATGATCCGTTGAGTTAAATTCTTCCATTCAGTTTGGATAAGACTTATCATTTCAGCCTATCAGTACGTATGGGTTGATTGTTCATGGCCTGATGGACCAGTCTGGACAGTCATTGGTCTTTCCAAGCAGTACGGATGGCTAATCGTATCAGCCTATCAGTACGTATGGCTCATTTTTCATGTACTGATGCGACCAGTCCTGACAGTCCCAGTCCGTTGAGTTAAATCCTTCCATTAAGTTTGGATAAGGCTTATCATTTAAGCCTATCAGTACGTATGGGTCAATTTTTCATGGCCTGATGGACCAGTCTAGACAGTCATTGGTCTTTACAGGCAGTACGGATGGCTGATAAAATCATCCTATTAGTACGCATGGGTCATTTTTCATGTACTGTTGGGACCAGTCCGGACAGTCCTTGGACCGTTGCGTTAAATCCTTCCATTCAGTACAGATAAGGCTGATCATATCAGCCTATCAGTACGCATGGGTAAAATTTTCATGGCCTGATGGACCAGTCTGGACAGTCCTTGGTCCTTCCAGGCAGTACGGATGGCTGATAGTATCAGCCTATCAATATGTATTGGTCACTTTTCATGTACTGATGGGACCAGTCTGGACAGGCCGTGGTCTGTTGAGTTAAATAATTCCATTCCGCGTGGTTATGGCTGAACATATCAGCCTATCAGTCCGTATGAGTAACCTTTTCATGGACTGATGGACCAATCTTGACAGTCCTTGGTCCATCCAGGCAGTACGGGTGGCTGATCACATCATCATATATGTACGTATGGGTCATTTTTCATGTACTGATGGGACCAGTGCGGACGGTCCTTGGTCAATCCAGGCAGTACAGATGGCTGATCGTATCATCATATCAATACGTATGGGTCATTTTTCATGTACTGATTGGACCAGTCTGGACAGTCCATGGTCCGTTGAGTTAAATCCTTTCATTCAGTACGGACAAGGCTGATCATATCAGCCTATCAGTACGTATGGGTCAACTTTTCATGGCCTGATGGACCAGTCTGGACAGTCATTGGTCCTTCCAGGCAGTACGGATTGCTGATTGTATCAGCCTATCAGTACGTATGGGTCATTTTTCATGTACTGATGGGACCAGTCCAAACAGTCCATGGTCCATTGAGTTATATCCTTCCATTCAGTACGGTTAAGGCTGATCATATCAGCCTATCAGTACGTATGGGTTGATTTTTCATGGCATGGTGGACCAGTCTTGACAGTTCTTGGTCCATCCAGGCAGTACGGATGGCTGATTGTACCATCATATAAGTACATATGGGTCATTTTTCATGATGGGACCAGTCTGGATAGTCCATGTCCGTTGAGTTAAATCCTTCCATTCAGTACGGACAAACATGATCATATCAGCCTATCAGTACGTATAGGTCGAATTTTTATGGCCTGATGGACCAGTCTGGACAGTCCTTGGTCCTTACAGGCAGTACGGATGGCTGATTGTATCAGCCTATCAGTACGTATGGGTCATTTTTCATGTACTGATGGGACCATATCAGGCTTCCATTCAGTACGGACAAGGCTGATCATATAAGCCTATCAGTACGTATGGGTCGACTTTCCATGGCCTAATGGACCAGTCTGGACAGTCCTTGATTCTTCCAATCAGTACGGTTAAGGCTGATCATATCGGCCTATCAGTACGTATGGTTAGATTTTCCATGGCCTCATGGATCAGTCTGGACAGTCCTTGATCCTTCCATTCAGTTCGGTTAAGGCTGATTATATAAGCCTATCAGTCCGTATGGGTTGATTTTTCATGGCCTGATGGACCAGCCTGGACAGTCCTTGGTCAATCCAGGCAGTAAGGATGGCTGATCGTATCAGCCTATCAGTACGTATGGGTGATTTTTCATGTACTGATGGGACCACTCTGGACAGTCCATGGTCCGCTGAGTTAAATACTTCTATTCAGTACGGTTAAGGCTGATCATATCAGCCTATCAGTACGTATGGATCAATTTTTTATGGCCTGATGGAACCAGTCTGGACAGTCCTTGGTCCATCCAGGCAATACGAATGGCTGATAGTGTCATCATATTAGTACGTATGGGTCATTTTTCAAGTACTGATGCCACTAGTCTGGACAGTCCATGGTCCGTTGAGTTAAATCCTTCTGTTCAGTACAGACAAGGCTGATCATATCAGCCTATCAGTACGTATGGGTCAACTTTTCATGGCCTGATGGACCATTCGGGACAGTCATTGGTCCAGCCAAGCAGTACGGATGGCTGACTGTATCAGCCTATTAGTACGTATGGGTCATTTTTCATGTACTGATGGGACCAGTCTGAACAGTCCATGGTTTGTTGAGTTATATCCTTCTATTCAGTATGGTTAAGGCTGATCAAATCAGCCTATCAGTACGTATGGGTCAATTTTTCATGGCCTTATGGACCAGTCTGGAAAGTTCTTGGTCCATCCAGGCAGTACTGATTGCTGATCGTATCATCATATCAGTACGTAGGGGTCATTTTTCATGTACTCAAGGGACCAGTCTGGACAGTCCTTGGTCCATCCAGGCAGTACGGATGGCTGATTATATCATCATATCAGTACTTATGGGTCAGTTTTCATGTACTCATGGGACCAGTCTGGACAGTCCATGGTCCGTTGAGTTAGATCCTTCCATTCAGTACAGATAAGGTTGATCACATCACCCTATCAGTACGTATGGGTCGATTTTACATGGCCTGATGGACCAGTTTGGTAAGACCCCGACCCAGCCGACTAGGCCGTGGTTGAATGCTTACATCACTCGGTCCACACACTGACCAAACCGCTCAACTTGTGCACAGCGGAATATTCTCTACTTAACCATTGGACTAACTCTAGTCTAATACTGGTCCGGTCGAATCACCTCAGCTAATGGTTAGTACTCTCAACTACCAGCTAGCTCAAAGGTCGATCCTACCTAAACCAAGTCATACCAGTTCCGAGGTTCCATCCCCCTGAACCATTCTATCTAGATCTATGCAAGAATTGCTAGGTATTACCTTGGCCACATCCACAGAGCTTGTTAGCTCATTGTCTTAGCTGTCCCCAGCTTATTCAGCTAGTTCGTCCAGCTCCGCTGAGCTGAACCACTTCCCTTGAGCTTCCTCTTTCTCTCCTCCATCTGATCGAGCTGCGAGGTAGCTTTGCCCAGCTCCCCGTCTAATCGTCCAGCTCTCATATACCTGCATAAAATCTCCCCTAGGTACTTAGTCATTCAACCAACCACCCCCACTGACCAAGCAACCTTTAGGAAGTCTTCAATGGTAAATGACATGCATATAGCTCTTCTCGGCTCAGAACTGATGAGTCTTCACACTTTCCTAACCGGCAATGGAACTATGTCCCACTAGAGCCGATCAGTCTTACTCATACAACCGATGCTGTAAGACCCGATCCTGCATTCCTCAATCCAACCAGACTGCGGTCTTACCAAACAATCCTAACAAGTTTGATTACATTAATTCCAATTCAAGACGATATCTTCCTAAGTATTTATCAGAGATTTGAGGTTCATTGACAACAGAATACAAGCGGAATCAATAAGGAAAATAGATACTCCATAGATAGATAAAACAGAAACAAAAATCATTCCTTCGTTCAGCAGAAACAAGTTGCACAATAGGCTAAAGCATAAGTTCAGAAGTTCCACAATTGACTACTAAGATAACACGACAATTATGTATGACCCATTCACCACACATCTTCCCATGGCCTGAGTCCTCACGGTGCCTTTCCTTTACCACTGTCCAAGTCTGTACCTGAGACCAACACAATCACACAACACAAACACATGATCAGTTTATTACACAAGAATACTATCACACTGCATGGTTGGAATCGAATCTAAACACCACTCTACACATCAATGCCACTTCTGGCCATTTTACAAAGTACTCTAAAAATTAAATAAAACTCATGATAATTAATGATAATTATCAACTAAGCGATGTATAGAAGGAAATTCTCAAATTCGGCATAGATCATATAGATCTCGGCCAAGATCAGTCCGGCCAAGGCCATGGCTATTATCACTAATTTGATCCGGCCAAGGCCTAAAATCGGTGTCTTCATACCTGAAACATCAACATCCAATACCACAACAAGAAATAGATGAAGAACAGAGCATAAGATCAGAGTAAACTGTAACCATCCGAACCAGACAAATCCATAACCACAGATGGCTTAACCATCGGTTATGTTCAATGGTTCTTCGCCACACCTCTCACCTTAGGATTACGATCTCCAGGGTCCGAATACTTCTACTTCTCCATCTCCTTCTCTTTGTCTTTATGCCTTGTATCCATCCTTTCCAACTTCACAGACTGATCCGACCGGAATCAATCAAAGGAAACACCACAAATTGGTTTCTCTTTCTCTTTCTCTCTCAAAGTTCTTCTCCGAGTTTTCTCTGGTTTCTTTTGGATACAATTTAGACAGACAGGAGTAAAATGGAGAATAAATCGATTATAACTTCCTTTCCCAACCGCCTGGACGAGCAGTTTCTCAAAGTAAAGAAAAGGGAGCATTTTCGTCCCATAACCGTCCATTACCGCTCATTGGCGGTTTCTCCATTTCTTCCTTTCCACAAAATCGATTCAAACTTAAACCAAACCGGATCCAATTAAATACCAATCAACAATAACCGATCTCAATCAGACCCACCGGTTCAGTCCGTAACCGCTCGGATCCGACCACCCAAACCGGAACACTCCTCCCAGCTGAGATGAACTGTCCCATAATTGTTCCCAGCTGACTCAGCTAATATTCCAGCTCCTGTGAGATGATCAAGTCACTGTGAACTGATCTCCAGTTGACTGAAGTCTTGTGAGCTGATTTCCAGCTGCACCTAGCTGATTGAGCTGAACCCAGACCTCATACAGTTTCCGGTGCACTCTTCCAACACTTTTCCTACTCATCTTTCCCATTTCCTGGTAAGTCTCAGTTCCCTGATTCCCTTAACCCTCATTCCGGACCATGGAACACTTGTCTTAAGGTCTTACGACCTGACTGGTGCGGTTCCTCGCACCATGGTCCGTACGGATGATCCTATCTAGGATCGGGGACATGACAAGTCTCCCCCACTAACATGAAATTCGTCCTCGAATCCGAGTTAAGTGTTTCTTCACGAAGAAATTGACTGTACCACTCTGGATACTTAGCCTTCATTCTTGCCTCCGTTTCCCAAGTGATGAGATCTTCACCATTGTAATCCCACACCAGTTTAATCATGGGAACCATCTTCTTTCTCATTGGCTTCTCTGGCCGATCTACGATCCGAACCGGCCTTGTCTCTAAGGTGAGGTTCTTTCCTAGATCAGCAGGGATCTCAGGCAAAACAATGTCCTGGTCTGTTAGGAACTTCCGGAGTTGGGATACATGGAATACATTAAGATATGCATACATTTGCGATGGCAAGTTCAACTTGTATGCCACTGCACCCACTCTCTCTATGATCCTGAACGGACCTAAATACCTAGGATCCAGTTTTTTTGTCCAGAAACCCTGGTCCTACCCTTGAAGGTAATCATCTTGAGATACACCAAGTCATCAACTTCAAACTGAAGATGTTTCCTACGCTTGTCAGCATAGCTCTTCTGGCGATCATGCGCCTCTTTCACCTTTTCCTTGACCATTCTGATCTTTTCAGTGGTTTCTTCCACAATCTCAGGACCTAACATGCTACGCTCCCCCACTTGGGTCCAGCATAGAGGTGTCCTGCACGGTCTACCATACAAAGCCTCATATGGCGACATGGCAATGCTGGTATGGAAGCTGTTATTGTATGCAAATTCCACCAAAGGTAAGTGTTTCTCCCAAGACTCTCCGCAGTCTAAAACACATGCCCTTAGCATATCCTCCAAGGTCTGAATGGTCCTTTCGGACTGTCCATCCGTCTGAGGATGATATGATGTACTCATGTTTACTCTGGTTCCCAAGGCTTTCTGGAAAGCCTGCCAGAAGTAAGATGTAAACCTTCGATCTCTATCTGAGACAATGCTTGCTCGAACACCATGCAACCGCACTATCTCATCCATGTATATCCTCACAATCTGATCCACTCCATCCCCTTTCCGAAATGGTAAGAAATGAGCAGACTTGGTCAAACGATCAACCACAACCCAAAGCACATCCTTCCGGTTCCCTGTTGTAGGAAACCCAGTCACAAAGTCCATCGTGATGTGATCCCACTTCCACTCCGGTATGGATAAGTTCTGATGTAGACCACTGGGAACCTGATGCTCTGCTTTCACCAGTTGGCAACATCAGATTTCATCCTCACACAATGGTAATACCTCTTCAGATCTCTATACATCTTGTTCAATCCCGGGTGAATCGAAAACTTAGACTTATGAGCCTGCCTCATAATCTCCTCCTTCTGTTCCTGATTGTTAGGAACACTAATCCTTCCATTGACCAAGATGGTACCATTGCTCGACGTTTAGTACTCTGTCTTGTCATTGGAAGCAACCTTTATAAGGTTCTCATACAAGCCCTGAGCTTGACGAATCCTGGTAAGTAGATCAGCTGGATCCACTGCCTCCAACCCCAAAGGCTCATCCTGTCCAGCCAATGTGTTGAGATGCAGAGACGGTACCATCTCTTCCAGTTCCCCAGTCTCCCTCTCGTCTGATTCCTCCGCTCTCCTGCGGCTCAAGGCATCTGCCACTAGGTTAGCCTTTCCTGGATGGTAAGCTATGTCCAGATCATAATCTGCAACAAACTCCATCCATCTCCTCTGCCTTAAGTTTAACTCAGGCTGAGTGAAAATATACTTTAGACTTTTATAGTCTGTAAATATCTGTACCTTGGCTCCATACAAGTATGATCTCCATATCTTCAAGGCAAACACCACAGCTGCCATTTCCAGATCATGGGTCGGATAATTCCCTTCATGCTTTCTCAACTGTCGAGATGCATAGGCTATTACCTTCCCATGCTGTGTCAGGAAAAATCCAAGTCCGTGATTGATGCATCAATATACACCACATATGGCTGATCCGCCTCAGGCAACACCAGGACTGGTGTACTAGTCAACATGTCCTTGAGTGCTGGGAAACTCCTCTCACACTCCTCAGACCATGCGAACTTCACGTCCTTGCCTGTCAACTTAGTCATCGGCTGAGCTATGCTCGAGAACCCCTTGACAAATTTCCGGTAATAGCCAGCCAATCCCAATAAGCTTCTTATCTAAGTAGCACTCTTTGGCTGAGGCCATTCCCGTATACACTTGATCTTTTCTTGATCAATGGAAACTCCATCAGCAGACAACTATGTGTCCAAGGAAACCAATGTTCTGCTGCCACAAACTACACTTGCTTAACTTAGTAAAGAGCTTATGTTCCCTCAAGCGTCCCAACACTGCCCGGAGATGCCTCTCAAGGTATTCCTTTGTCCTTGAGTACACGAGTATATCATCAATAAAGATAATCACAAACTCATCCAAGTACTCCTGGAAAACACCATTCATCATCTTCATAAATGCAGCTGGTGCATTGGTCAGTTCGAATGGCATGACCACAAACTCATAGTGGTCGTACCTAGTTCGGAACGCGGTCTTTCTTATATCATCATGCGCAACTGGAATATGATGTTATCCAGAAGCCAAATCAATCTTGGAGAACCACTTAGCTCCACAGAGTTGATCCAAAAACTCATCAATCCGGGGTTTTTCACAGTCACCCTATTCCCTCCGATAATCAATGCATAACTTGAAGCTACCATCCTTCTTTTTCACAAATAGGACTGGTGCTCCCCAAGGTGATACATTATGGCGTATGGACCTTTGGACAATGGGGCCGTTCCGGGTTCAAGTTCTATCACAAATGGGTCAGACCTCTCAGGGGGAATGCCCTGTAGTGCCCCAAATACATCCAGGAACTCCCGGACCAACGGTATCACCTCTGGGTCACCACCCCCTACGACCTCATTGGTGTAAATGGTAGCAAAAAAGGCCTCACAACCATTTCCAAGTATCCTTTCCACCTGGACTGCTGAAACCACCAAACAACAAGAGGTCAGCTTAATCCCTTGGAACTTGATCGGCGGTCCAAACTCATTCTCAAAATGCACCCTTCCCCGGTGACAATCAAGAGTTGCCCGATACTTTCCAAGCCAGTCCATACCCAAGATCACCTCATGATTCTTTAGGGGTACAACAATCAGATCTACAGGAATTGGCCTGTCCAAGATCATCACTGGAATGTTTTTAACCATACCTAGTTGGTTCATCATTTGCCCACCAGCAGCAACCACTCTGTCAGAACTATTCCAGGTTCCATACCAGAACATTCCCTTTTCGACCATATCTGGACTCACAGAACTGTGTGTAGCTCCAGTATCGAAAAGTACATGTCTTTCCACACCACCTATACTTAAGGTCCCTACACAAGACCCAACCAAAGTATCTATCCATCCTAGGTTCCATACCATGCAATTCTACAAGAATTGAAAAGTATAAGTCTAGAATATTACCAGTGATTGCCTTGTAAGGATGAGGCTTATCCTTATCCTTGGACAGCTCGCACACACGCGGTGTAGAAACCCGTTAGAAAAATGAAAAGAAAAAAATCGTACCGCGGGGGATGGATGGTCGAAGAATTGATCGTGAGTGAACCATGGATCGAATAAGCTGCTGGACCATGGTCAGAAAAGAGTTAGATTGAACAGAAGGACGTTTTGGAAGTATGATATTTTTGGAAGCACGACAGTTTAGAAGTTCGACGTTTCAGAACCCGACGTTTTCTTAGGAACGAAGTTTTCTACAAAACTTTGTATCTATCAGTAAAATATCATTTGGGAGACATTATAATTTGGAAGCAGGACGGGAGTTAAGGAGGACGGGAAGTAAGCACGACGGGATTGAAGCATGACGGAAAAACTCGAAGTTGGGCGAAAATCCTAATTTCGGTATTATCAATTTTTCGAGGAAGCCGGAGGCTCGGGAAATATTTTCCGTCAAGGTCAGGATTCACTTGCAGTTTATTAAAAATATTCATCTCATCAGAATGGGCTTAGGAAAAAATTCGGGATTGAGCGCGGGACGAAAATTCACCGAAAGGGTCGAAATCAGTCGAATGGACCGAGAAGCTCAAGGTAGCCTTATCTATGAGATAAGAACGTGTTATAACCTGCCTGGCATGGTATGTGGCAAGGGAAGCAGGAGGTGTTGAAGCCCAGGAGAGCACAGCATGCTGATTGACACACAGAAGCACGAGGTGCCGCATAACCTGCAATCAGAACATGCTGAGCGACATGTGGGCGTTGTGGTGTCAATCTGGATGAGGCCAGGACATGGATGAGACATCTGGAGGGAGTGGTGTCATCTGGCATGAAATCCTCATCATGCTGAGAGACATGTGGAGCACGAGGTGCCGCGACGCATGCGTCCGGAGCCATGCGAAGCGACACACGGGCTGCCACATGGTTTGTTTCTGATTGGTTGCTTGTCCTTATAAATACCCACGACCCCCAATCATTTTCAAACCATCCAGCACACCTGAAAGACACTGAAAAACTTGAGATAGAAACCAGAGAAAGAAAGTTAGTGTTCCGATCATTTTCGAGTCTTTTTCGGCAGTTTTAGAGAGATTTCGAGAACAGTTACTCTGCTCGATTTGAGTCAGCCTCTACAGAAGCTCTGCACGAATAAGTTCAGTCCAGACGTGGGTCTACTTGTTAAGGTCAAGAAGAAAGGGTTCGGATCGCAGAAGACGGGTTCGGGGTCAAGGCTACGGTCGACCAAAAACAGTGAGTTATAATCAATTGTTTGCTGAGCTGTTTTCAAGCAGGTTCCCATTACTTGGAAGTTGGATCATGGCAGGAGGCCAGGTCTAAACTGAGTAATGGTTTGATTAGTTGATAGTAATGGTTAGATTGATTGATTTGAGAGCATGCTTAGTTATTTCTTGAGAACCATAGTAAGCATGCTAATGGTTAGGTTGATT
The DNA here is from genome assembly GCA_012274485.2 of Sinapis alba. NCBI lineage: Eukaryota > Viridiplantae > Streptophyta > Magnoliopsida > Brassicales > Brassicaceae > Sinapis > Sinapis alba. The sequence continues at coordinate 5,977 of MU107942.1, read as the reverse complement.
GGTTAGCGATTTCTGAATGCTTAGATGATATAGCTAGGTTGTGAATGGCTAGATATTCTGGAACTAGTCTTTATGCTTGATTCTAGAATCTATTTGATTGTGTTTGGTTGTGGTGAATGCTTGAAACCTTGGTTATATTACCGGGTTTTGGTATTTGTTATGTATTAGCCGACAGCATTGTGTAACCCATATTGCTAGGCATGTATAGGGGTGAGTTAGTGTTCCTTCAGACCTCGTACCCAGCGGGTTCAAGGAAACCCCTTATTCGCTGGATCGGGAAGACTCAGAGGAACGGGTTCATGGCCTATGGGTGAGTGATTACACGACGGTGTAATGTGGCAGTGACCCGAAGGACTGTGGGCTGTCGCGCGGTGACCCGAAGGACTGTGGGCCGCGGTCGGTTGAAAGTTCCTTCTTCCGGCCTTCGTGGTAGGGAGATAGGATATCGCCGATAGTGAAGGAGGAACCTAACGTCACCGGGGCCCGAGATATATATATATATATATGTATTATTAAGGGATTTGGTAAACCCTAGTTTATTTGGATACCGATTTTCAAAGACTATTACCGTATCGCTATTTTAATCGTATTATTTTATACTACGGGTTTCAGATTTTGGTTATATTATTGCGTCTATTACTTAATTATGCTGTTAGGTGAACCTCTCGCTTTAGATTGTTTGGGGTGGGATAGCGAGGGGTTGTATTTGTTAGTTGGGGATTGTAACTCACTGAGTAATGCTAGATTACTCACCCCTCACTCGTTGTTGTTTTCAGGTGGCCAGTAGTAAGCTTGTAGCGGTCGCGGGAAGCTAGGCTGGCTGGTGTAGATTTTTATCTTTTTGCTTGCGACGTTTTCAGACTATAGTATGTATCTTTTGCTCGTTGGCATGCCACTACGCTTATAATATTTTGTGTGTTGTGAACCGAATATGATATAAGATAAATAAATCGATGTTTTGTGTAAATGCCTTGTTGTATCTGATATTAGCTTGTCCAAGCTAACACAACGCCAGATTGGAGTACGGGTTGAGAAGCCTTAGGCTTTAATCTGACGGGACGTGTTAGCGGGCGAACTGGCCAAGTCACGAATTGCACTCTTTGTGAACAGGCTGGAATGCCTCTAACCCGTCATGTAGCACTTCCGAACCTTGGTAGAAAGTCAGCTGTCGGTCATGTTCTTGTTTGATTGTTGGCCGGGGGTTCGACCTATGCCTAGAACTGTTCGGGGGTGTTACACGCGGTGCTGAGGTCTGGCCGCGGTTCTGAACCAGCTTACTTGCCTCTGCATGCCCTTTACTCTGTCCTCTTTGTATCTTGGGACAGTCCCTGCGGTAGTGTCCGTTTTGGGCGCAGTGGTGACAAGTCCTAGAGTCACTTGCCGGACTTGGACAGTCATTGGCAGAGTGATCCATCTTACCACAGCGAGTACAGGCTCCGATGGCCTTCCAGCACTCACAACTATGGTATCTTCCACACTTAGGGCACTCAGACCTACCACTTGAGGTTTTACCCTCCTCAGCTGAGTCCATCTTCCTCTTCTTGTCATTACTTTGAGCCATGGACACCACCACACTCTTCACTTTCTGCTTGGCCTCCTCAGCAAGGTTGGTCTCCAGCATAGCCATCCGTTCCACCAAATCAGAGACAGTGTGGAAAGTGCGGACTGAGCAATAGGTCCGGAGTTCAGCCCTAAAACCGCGGATGAAGCTACGGACCTGTACTGCCTCGTCCTCCAGTTCCTTACCCACATAACTCCTGAGCCGGTTGAACTCTTCCTCATACTCACAAACAGTCATGCCTCCCTGGACCAAGTCCAAGAACTTAGACTCCAAACGATCCCAAGCCTCAGCTGAAAAGTACTTGTGGTTGAACTCAACCTCAAAATCAGCAAAGCGTTCAATGGTACCATTGGTACGCTTGTCAAGAGCCAATCACCAGTTGTGTGCATCACCTTCCAAGAAGTGAACTGCAATGTCCTTCTGGTAATCTTCAGGATAGCGAGTTGAGCGGAAGTTACGAACCAACCGACTCCTCCACTCATCTGCCTCCATAGGACCAACACTTTCAGCAAAGTGTTTGGTCCCCAACATGGAGATGTGCTCCAAAACCTTCAGGTAATCCATACGGGGAACAGGCCTAGCTGGTGGATCGATTTCAACCACCTCAGCTACCTGCCTCGGACAGACACCAGTCGTCTGAGCAGCCACACGAACCGGAGGAGTTTCCTCTGCCACAGGTGGATTCACCGTCGGGTGAGCGTCTCAGTCAAGGTCACCATCTGAGCTCCCATAAGTTTCATAGCATCCAGTATGTCTCTCATAGATGGCTCAGCTACCAACTCCACACCAGCAATCCCAGCATTGTCTGCACCAATGCATGGATCATCATCAGCAGCAGCATTGGATTATACAATATCGTCCACTTGGAGTTGTTCTTGCTGACCATCCTCAGCATTAACACGAGTCTCAGTAGGAAGGATCGGATCCACTGGAAGTCCAGTCTCATTGTTACCCAACTCCACCTGAGCATATAACACTGTGGTTGGAATCGTTCCAGCTGGTAACACTTCAGTTTGAACAGCACCATCCTGTCACACGGTTCCGGATGCTCCAGCTGTATCCTTTCCTCTCCGAGTGTTATTATTCCTAGTAACCTTAGGATTCAAAACACACACAAAGGTTAGTTCACAACAGAACATACAAACCTCAAAACAATCCTAAGTTTAAACATTTCAAGCAATCATATCAAGTAAAACAATCAACCTACCGTGAGTCTCAACAGCCGATGTATGGTGAACCAATAACCCAAAAAAATCCTAGAATCAAGCATGCTCTGATAACTAGTTGTAAGACCCGATCCTGGATTCCTCAATCCAACCACACCGCGTTCTTACCAAACAATCCTAACAAGTTTGATTCCATTAATTCCGATTCAAGACAATATTTTCCTAAGTATTTATCAGAGATTTGAGGTTCATTGACAACAGAATACAAGCGGAAGCAATAAGGAAAATAGATACTCCATAGATAGATAAAACAGAAACAAATATCATTCCTTCGTTCAGCAGAAACAAGTTGCACAAAAGGCTAAAGCATAAGTTCACAAGTTCCACAATAAACTACTAAGATAACACGACAGTTATGTATGACCCATTCACCACACATCTTCCCATGGCCTGAGTCCTCACGGTGCCTTTTCTTTTACCACGGTCCAAGTCTGTACCTGAGACAACATAATAACACAACACAAACACATGATCAGTTTATTACACAAGAATACTATCACACTGCATGGTTGGAATCGATTATAAACACCACTTTACACATCAATGCCACTTCTGGCCATTTTCAAACGTACTCTAAAAATTAATTAAAATTCATGAAAACTAGATATAATTCCCAACTAAGAGATTCACATGATCAGAATCCAATGAATCAACCCAGACCATATGAATTCTGATCATGATCAGTCAAATAAATAAAAACTGAACATCATGAAATCAATTCCGAAAAACTAATTAAAATTCATGATAATTATCAACTAATAGATTCCCGAAAGGAAATTCTAAAATTCGGCCTAGATCATATAGATCTCGGCCAAGATCAGTCCGGCCAAGGCCATGGACTATTATCACTAATTTGATCCGGCCAAGGCCTAAAATCGGTGTCTTCATACCTGAAACAACAACATCCAATACCACAAAAAGAAATAGATGAAGAACAGAGTATAAGATCAGAGTAAGGTGTAACCATCCAAACCAGACAGATCCATAACAATAGATGGCTTAACCATCAGTTATGTTCACTGGTTCTCGGCCACACCTCTCACCCTAGGATTACGATCTCCAGGGGACAATTACTTCTCCTGCTCCATCTCCTTCTCTTTGTCTTTCTTCCTTGTATCCATCCTTTCCAACTTCACAGACTGATCCGACCGGAATGAATCAAAGGAAACACTATAAATCGGTTTCTCTTTCTTTTTCTCTCTCAAAGTTCTTCTCTGAGTTTTGTCTGGTTTCTTTTGGATACTATTTCGACAGACAGGAGTACAATGGAGAAGAAATCGATTATAACATCCTTTCCCAACCGCCTGGACAAGCAGTTCTCAAAGTAAAAAAAAAGGAGCATTTTTCGTCCCATAACCGTCCATAACCGCCCATTGTCGGTTTCTCCTTTTCTTCCTTTCTACAAAATCGATTGAAACTTAAACCAAACTGGATCCAATTAAATACCAATCAACAACAACTGAAACCAATCAGAGCCACCGGTTCGGTCCATAACCGCCTGGATCCGACCACACTGGTCCGAACCGGAACACTCCTCCCAGCTGAGTGAGCTAATATTGCAGCTCATGTGAGCTGATCAAGTCACTGTGAACTGATCTCCATCTGACTAAAGTCTTGTGAGCTGATTTCCAGCTGCACCTAGCTGATTGAGCAGAACCCGGACCTCATACAGCTTCCGGTTCACTCTTGCAACCCTTTTCCTACTCATATTTCCCATTTCCTGGTTAACTCTCAGTTACCTGATGCCCTTAACCCTCATTCCGGACCATGGAACACTTGTCTCAAGGTCTTACGACCTGACTGGTGCAGTTCCTCGCACCATGGTCCGTCCGGACGATCCTACCTAGGATCGGGGACATGACAGATGCATCCTTTGATCACTTAGCTCAGATACCTTGATCCATCAACCAAGTATCAGGTCTTCCTTACTAACCCAGTATCAGATCACACACGGACTTCCTTACACAAGTACGCCCAGCACAACACAAGTGGTCTACACGACCTAGTATTGGCAGTACTCTTCTTCATGGCTCTCAGCCAATGGTTTGCACATTGCTTACCAACGCCAAGGTTGATAGCTAACATTCCTTATGATCAATATCATAAGTGACAAAAACATCTCAGCACACAAGCATATGATCAGATAACCTAACACAAGGATCTGACCTCAATATACCCTCAGGTGCAATTTTGACATCAAGCAAACCTTCTTCAAAAATTAATTAAAATTCATGAAAACTCCTTATAAATCCCCACTAAGAGATTCCCATAATCAGAATCCAATGAATCGACCCAGTCCATATGGATTCCGATCATGATCCGTCCAACCGGGCAAAAGGTGATATCATCAAATCAATTCCTAAAAACTAATTAAAATTCATCTAAATTCATGATAAATCCCCACTAAGAGGAATCCATGATCAGAATTCAACAATTCCTTCGTCAACTATTAAATCCTGACCACAATCAGTCCGGCCAAAGGCCAAGGACTACCTTCCTTACCAGGAGCGACAATGCTCCTCCAAGCACGCCTCCATCAAGCCCTTATCACATAATTCCATTATTTATAATATCCCATCATGGGTCGTGCCCATCATCCCTTCCATGGAACTTCTATGGAACCAGTTTGTGCACTGCATCCGTCTTCAAGGCTGTTCATGCCTTTGAGAGTGGAGTCCGGCCTTCTTCCTTCTCTCCTAACCATTTTCGTGTAATACCAGGATGTATAGGAAGCCTAGCATGTGTTCATCCATGATCAAACACTACCCAGGGGTCGTGCATCAGTTCCCCCTTCAATTCCCATGAAACGGTCTTTCTACACACATCTGCCTTCAAGGCTGTCTCAGCGTTTGGAAGTGGGATCCGGTCCTCTATATTCCCTCCTGGTTATTGTCATGTGTTCTCAGGCTCTGGAGGATGTTTTGGGTGATATCATCACAGATCAAAGCCATCAGGAAGTCTTTCATAACTTCACACCACTCTTGGTCTAGGATGTTGAATCCGACCATCGCTATGTTTATCTCTGATTTTCCTTGTGTTTCAGGGTATGGGAATAAGCCCTGGCGTGTCTGCAAAGGCACGGAATTGCCTTGTATTTATAGAAGAAGGGGCAGTTACCTTTCCATTGATTTAATCAATGGTCCAGATCACACCCATTCGCCTCAGGCAGTTTCCAGACGTCCTTAATATG
>MU107941.1:0-31918 GCA_012274485.2 Sinapis alba | reverse complement strand
TTGGGAAAGATTTTGTCTCTGCTGACGTGGATGATTCCTATTGGGTGGGAGGGTTTAACGACACTGGCATCTGCGTCGTCGTTTCGTTGCATCGCGGGTTTCTTGAGGAGCAAGGACGATACCGTTCGTGAAAACGCAGCTTTTTTGTTGAAGGAGATTCTATCGTTGGAAGAAACGCAAGTTCACGCGTTCGCGGAGGAGAACGGAGTCGCGGCTGCGTTTCTTAAACTGATTCGCGATTCGGTTTCGTCTAGCGCAACGAAATCTTCGTTAATAGCGATTTCTCAAATGGTTTTGCATAAACCCAAAATCGCGTCTGAGGTTCTCGAAATTGGTCTTGTGAATCAAACGGTGGAGATGATCATTGATGGTGAGAACAGCGTTTGCGAGAAAGCATTAGCGGTTCTAGACGCGGTTTGCGAAACCAGTGATGGGATAAAGGAAGTGAGGAAAAACACGTTGGTGATGCCGCTTTTGGTGAAGAAGATTCTTAAGGTCTCTGAACAAGCGACGAGGAGCTCATTGTCTGTGATTTTGAAGCTGTGTAAAACAGGGGACGCGTCCACGGTTGAAGAAGCGGTGCGTTTGGGAGCGTTTCAGAAGGTGTTCTTGGTGTTACAGGCTGGGTATGGAGAAGAGACGAAGGAGAAAGCGACAGAGTTGTTGAAGATGATGAACACACAGATGAAACTGATGAGTGATGATGTTGATTCTTCAATGGACTTTAAGTATCTCAAGAAGCCATTTTGAAGTAGATAAATTGTATAAAGGGAACCACATTCTTTGCAAATCACAAATTTGATCATATGAAATGAAGAAGATGACCAATGTGCATTTATATAAAATCCAAATAATGTTTAAATAAAAAAAAAAATCACAAATAAATATGTAAACTCCAAATGATGCTAAGATAAAAATGACTGTTCATAAATGCAAATTAGAATTCAACTTATAACTATGCAAACATTGATCAATCAATCTATTTGTGATTCTTGCTGACCAAGTGTCTCCCCATTATTATAAAGAGCTCTAATATAAACTCATCACCTCCAATCTTCTTCATCTCATACATTTTCCTCTCGCATGTTTTTTTTTGGTATCTCTTTTAGTTAATGGATCAAGTCACGCATACACCGAGGATGCTCTTCCAACAACTGAACTTCCATGATCTTTGACTGATCTACCTCTCACTCCTAATTTGAAGGGTATTTTGGGATTTTTACAAATTTTTACAGATTTTCTTGAATCTCTGTCTGATTTTCTATTGTACGATTGTATAATCTGATGACCCTCTATTGTACAACCTCAAGCTTACAGGATAAACTTGGCCAGTAAATTTTGATCCTTTTCACCTGATGATTCAGACCACCAATCGCGTCTGGGACAGATGAGTAGACTCCTACTTCCTCGGATATTTTACACAATTGAAGATGTAAGACCATGATTATTGCAGAGTTCTTAGCATAATATAAAAACAATTTCTTAATTTTAATTTAAAAAAAAATTGAGAGAAGTTCTTAAATATTTTATTTAAAACCGTTACTCAACTTTTTCTTAGTTAAAGTTAAGAAATAATTCTTATATTATGTTAAGAACCCCACCCTAAAACCTCCCCAATAATCATGTCATGAGAAGTAGATCTTAAAGAATCTCAAGAATCTTGAGACCAATTTCCTGACCAGAAGCTTACGAAAGTAAACATTCAAATCAAAGATTTTGACCCCAAAAAAATAAGATACCCAAAAGAAAATAGTTTGGTCGTGAAAGATAGACGCACATTTTTACAACAAAAGCTTCTTTTTTTCTTCCTAAAAGGTAAACAATCCCAAATACGGTAACTTGACAATTAATCGATGGACCTTTATCCATTTTACACCTTTCCGAACTAATGCTCAAAGCTTCCCATGATGTTCTTTGACATCCTTAAGCTTCTCTATTTTCACATTCTCGTTGTTCGACTCTAACCTGGATCCTTTTTGAACACTGCCCATTTGATGTGACTTCGGCAATATAGTACCAAACCCGAGTTTCTTAGAAACGTTTTCCCACGTTTTCCTACCGCTTCCAGAAGCACCACCACCCTTTGTTGTTTTATCGAGTTTCTCAATCTCCTGTCTCATATTTGAACACTCTTTCTCTAACTCGCAAACCCGCATTCTCATTCTGTCCATTCCAACTTTCAGGTCTTGATTCTCTCTTACTGCAGCTTCCCATCCTCCTCCTTTGGTTGATTCTCCTGAAAATCCGTTGCTTCCCAACTTTCTTGACCTGCCACCATCGAGGCTGTCTGAAACCGGGAGGCATCCAGCTACAGAGGCTTTGAGCTGAAGCTGCTCAATGAAGAGCACTTGGACTATTATTCTTAGAGGTAATCTCTCGTTCTGTGCTGCGTGTGTGCATGCTTCCGAAGAGAGCTTTTGGCAATCTAACAACCTACAAAGATCCTCTCTTTCTGTTTCCGCTAACCACGGATGATGCTACAAACCATCAAAAGATAAAAAACAATTTATGCCTCTTTCTTAAAAACTCAATGACACTTTTGGTAAATTTAACATATATTCAAAAAGATTATTTTATTAAAAAAACAATATTGTTTTTTGTCTTTATCTATAGGTAGGTATGTGACAGATCGGGTATCCAAAATATTTTAAGGTATCCGGATCCGGATTCTTATCCAGTGGATCCAGATTCTTATCTGGCGGATCTATTTTTTTACTATCTTTATTCGGATATGGGGTTCTCGGATATCCGGGTGTTAGATATCCTCATAAAAATTGTAATATACAGTGATATCCATATCCGGATTAAGATCATTAAAATAAATAAAGCTAATATTAAAAAAATATATAAATATTAACAATAATTTAAAAATAAAAGTAATATAATGTTTTTAATTATTTCTAAGTATATTATTACAAAATTTACTTATATAATATTATTAAAATAAGAATATAATAAATAAAATTAGTTTATATATGAATATATATACTATTTTTGAAAAAATTATCAATAAAAATTACGGATCCAGATATCTGGACTAAAAAATCAAGATTTCCGGATCCAGATTTAGTTTTGATGGATACAACATTTTACTATCCGGATCCCGATACGGCCCCTACGGATATCCAAATTTTTGGAGCGGATCTCGGATCGAGTCCGGATCTCGGATAATAAGTCTCATACCTACCTTTAGGTAAATGTCTATTGCACGATAGAGCCCGTCATCCAAGAGTCTGGAGTATTCAGGAACAGAAGAGGCTAAAGCTTGGAACTTTGCAATCTTGAGATTGACATCAGAAGCAACTTCAGCAAGATACCTATCTATCAGCTTCCCAACCGCTGTCATTGACTGTGGGGATCCGTTTAAATTCCGGTCTTCTACTGAAGAACACGAGGAGCTAGCCCCTAGTGGCATACTCTGATATTCCTTACCAAGAAAGTGGTCAACGATCCTTTGCACAGAGTCAACGTCATATAGAGTCTCCATAGTATGAGAAAAGCTAGGCATTACAAGATCTTCCAACGTCGCCTGGTCAAGCTGCATCCCTATCCTCTTCTCCAGATTCTCTATGCAACTCTGACTAGCTTTCAGAATCTTGGCGATTATGAGCATGTCTACGAAAAACTTGGTCGGAACTAAACGTTTTTTCATACAGGGAAGCTCAAGCTTCTGGATCTCTTCAAGCAAGTGTTTCTGCTCTTCTTCAGACAATGCATGACTCCCCGAGCTCAAAGGTTTGATCATGGAACTACTACCACTGTGTCTCCGTTTTAAGACAGGCAAGTGTTTTCTGGTGTAATAGATTAGGGAACCGGCGATAATGTCTTGTCTTATTCCTCGGGAGTCCATGAGTGTGATAAGTCTCTTAAAAAGAGCAAAACTAAGCATCGATGCATCCTCGTACCACCAATCTGAACTAGTCTGTTCAGGTTTAGCCCCTGTGCTTATCCCGTTCCATAAAACGCTGCCACCTGGACTCTGCATGGGCCCACCAAACAAGTTTGGATCAGCCAATGCTCTCATGGATAGTGATTCAATGCATTTCTTGGTAATGTTGAATTCATCAGCGTACTTGAGGACCTCATCGCAGCATTGAAGGGCCTTTATAGAATATTTCCAGCTTTTGAAGACGACTTGATTGAAAAACTTTCCGGTTTGAGAAATTAGGTTTCCTTCCCCATACTCCTCTGTCATATCGAGATGCTTAGCAGCGCATCTGAGGTGTACAACGTTGGAGGCAGTGAGTTCGAGCTTCACACCGTAGCAGAACTTGGCGACTAGCTCAAACGTTTTGTCTCCACCAGGAAAATCAGATATCTGAATCAGACATTTATTATCATCCCCTTCTTTTGATGCCTCTGCAATCCTTCTTTCCAGGACTCCACTTCTAGAGAGCAAGGGAAACTACACAATAATAAAAAAAAACACTATAAGAAGTTTTTTTGGTCTAAATGTTAAATTGTTAAGTAACAACATCATTCTTTCTCTGAGAGGAGGCTTAGGTGGAGACTGATTTCTACAGTTAATGTCAGAGTTCTGATTGTCAGATACTGAGTGTGTTTTGTAGGAACCAAATATTAAAACACCACAAAGAAATTTCAGCAAGTAAGCAAGCGTGAGGAACAGCCTACACAGTTGCATTGGTGATGATTAGCAGCAAGAGATTAATATGTACTGCTATGAGAGTGTTATACGAATCTGTTAGTGCTATATATCTATTAAAAACGTGTACTCGACATTAAGTGATCTGTACTGCTATGTATGAAAAACGTGTACTCGACATTAAGTGATCTGTACTGCTATGTATCAAAAACGTGTTTGGTTTGTATTAACTTGTTGGGAAGGGTCTACTCTCTTGAACAGAGTTAATCTAAAATGCTTTGTACCTTGTCATAGGAAATATATGGGCCTTCGGATTTAGAACCTTTAGACATTCAAAAAAAAAACAAGAGAGAGTTGTTATGGTCGAGTCAAATTTACCTTGTGGAGATGGAAAGACATCTCTCCAACTTCGAGGACGATATCACTTGGAAGTCCAGTTGTGCAGAACCTGCAATAAATGAGCAAAAACCAAAGAAAACAAAGTCAAACATCAGTCCATGTCTGAGCCATTAGAAGGAGAAAATCTAGAAGACCCAAAAACTTGGAACAACATACACTATAATATTAGAGAGATCAAGTGAATATACCAATCATGGCCTTTTTTCTGGAAATAATCTGATTTTGATCCCAGCTTCATGCATGCCATACTACCTGTCAACATAATTCAACAAAGAAACCCCGATATGTTGGTCTAAAACTGAAAGACTCTAGGAACCAAACCGATAAACATAGAATGTTTAGTTCCTAGATAATAAAGGAAGAAATAAGATTATGTTAGGATAAGGATTTATCCTTGAGCATTATATAAGCTTGAAGTCGTGCAAAAGATGGACTTGTAACGTTTTCTCTTTTCCATGTATCATTGAGCAAGAGCTGTTTGTGCCTAAGCTTTGTGGTTATATTTAACATATAGTGTATTGTCGAAATCTTCTGTTCCAAACGTAGTTGTTTCTCCACTACTTGATAGAATGAGTATTTGATTCAAACAAGCCAAGTACAAATACTAAATAAAACTACTTGAACGAGTCAAGCCAACTAGCAGGTATCATATTTTTTGTTGAAGTCATTTATAAATTTGAAATATAGCTTACATTTTATTTTAATGACATTTTCATTCCCAACAAGAAAATAATGGAGTGTATAATTGATCTAAAACCAAATGTATATCTAAGTTGAAAACAACATTTTTGAGAAGAAATGTTTAGATTTTGCATCAGCTTGGCCGTTAAATCTTTAAATTAAATGTTTAAACCAAAAGTTTCGGAATTAAATGTTTAGATTCTTAAACCAAATGTATATTTTCATCCTTTGTGCACAAAAGAACATATTTCAATTTAGTCTTTACGAAACTTGACGATCACCTATGCATACGATGGTATATTTTAAGATCTAAGAACATTGCGGAAGATATCATGTACAGACGGTTCTATCGAGGATTGAATCCTCGAATTAAAGACGTCCATAACAAGTAACAATGAAATGATCCAGTGTTCGTCCTTGACGACCAAACTAAATCATTAAAGGTTGTCCTTGAAAACATGATCATATAATAATTCAGAGAGCTTCTTAATCTTGATTACATTTATAGATCTTAGACCAAATTCAAGTCACCAAATCAATGTAAAAATAAACAGATCAAAGCAGAAAAACAAAAATAATAAGATAACACAAGTTACCTCTTTCTGAATCAGCAATGTCAGTAGTTTGTGCTCACGACGTTTTTTGGAAGAAGAGAGGTGCATTTGGCATTTATAATGTTTAATCAATCAAGGGAAAACTAAAAGAAAGAATAGTCAAACAAAAAATGAAAGGGAAGGCAAGATTTGTAACTCATTCAAAGTTCATTTGTCCCCTTACATTTTTAAACCATAATTAAATTGCCAGTACCAATCTATTTTACAATTGTACATTATCCGTACCTTTGTCACTCGATAAGACAACATAGGGAATGTTTTGGACGTGTCTTGCATCATGTATTGTAATCATGTTAAAAGAAACTGGAATAAGCTTCTCAACTCTAAAGTATACCCCAGGCAGATTGATAGATGTGGGGAACATGCACCCATAATTGTATTAGAATTTATATTTTTTTCATAAAATCATTAAAAACTTTGGGGGTATGAGATGGCAAAATTCAAGCTGTGCACCTCTTACAATTCAAGTTCCATGCCTACCAATGTCTTTATCATATTTTTTTCCAACTGAGGGTCAAACATCGTATTGGACTTCAAATATTAATTTATGAAATTTGTTATTCAAGAAAAAACACTCTCTCTCTTTTGTTGTGTTTTTCTTATGGTAGATTCGAAAGTTCAAGGTATATTTGTTACTCCCTCCGTTTCATATTAGTTGTCGTTCTAGGTCTATGTACACATATTAAGGAAACATTTAATTTTACATATTTTCAAAATAAAAACACTATTACCAATACACCTAACCATATATCAACCAATAGAAAAATAGAATAGATAATATTACCAATAAATTTTGCATTAAAAACCGAAAAAGACACTTATTTTGAAACAAAAATTCTACTTCAGAACGACATTTAATTTGAAACGGAGGGAGTATATTTTATGTACGTTTGGAAGGTTAGTTTGTTATTTTCCAACTAGTTTTTTCTTCTATGTCTTTTTGCAGTGAGAAATTAGACTCGATCGGACCTACACCAATAGCCATTTTTAGAGCATTTACATCCCTCAGATGAAAGAAAAACCCCCAAAACAATTAAAATGTTAATATAAATACTGAGAGGTGTTCAAAACTAGGAGATACTCATGTAATATTTTTATTTTTTTATTATTTTTTTATTAGATTCCTCCCTCATCTAGGGATGGATTCCTCTTACAAATTTCATTACAGAAATGACACAAAAATAAAAAGACAAAAGAACAAGATATAAAGACTAAAAATGAAGGAGAAATTTAAGTTTTACTTTCTTTTTGATATCATAATTCATGTTTATCTTCATTAAAGAGACATTTTCACAAATATTTTCTTCACTAAAGAAGCAAAAGATTATTATATATTTGTTTTATAAATATAAATATAAATATAAATAATTATTTAAATAAATGATAAAAATAATAAATTTTATAGTTTTTGAATATACGTTTTTAAATTCAATTTTTTATAAATTTTTTTTTAAATTCAAATTTTCTTTTTGAATTTCAAAAATTCTTTTCAAAAATACAAATAAAAACTAAAAGAATGAGAAGATATATATTACAAAGAATCATAATGAAGAATAAAAATGGAAGAAGATGAAGAAAATTGAAAAACGAAGAAGGTTAAGACAAAAATTGTTAAAAAAGAAGAATAAAATGACGAAGATGATTAATTAATCCATTTTACAAGAAAAAGATGACTAATTTGAAGAAGAAGAAGGACATGTAAAATAAGAAAATTAAAAGGAAATCCTGGAGGATGAAGAAGACAAGAAATAAGATGAAGCCCCAAAAAAAAAACTGTATGAGAAGATAAAAGATAAAATACGAATGCAGATCAATATTATTTTGCTTTTCTTTTTCTTTATTTTTGTTCCAAGCTCCATTCATTTAGCTTTTCCGTTTTTAATATTTGAAAAAGTGATGTATGTTTATATTTTAGTTCATGTGGTATCGATATTTCTGATGCAAATAAAATATACATAACAGATCCTAAGATTTTAGAAACTATATTCAAAATTAAAATATTAATTTTATTTTATTTAAAATTAAACATATGTTTGTTATTTTTTTAGTAAAAGTTTATTTTTAAAAAATCAAAATTTGAGTTTTAGCACATAGAATTATATATTTATTTAATTTTATTATTAAACTAATTCATATTATATAATATAAAACATATTTACAATTTTATTATTATGTAAACTATATATATTTAACTCTATGTAAGAATATTAATATACGTGTATTTTTTGAGCAAATTAATATACATGTATACACAAATAATTTTTGTAAGGGATTCTACCAAACAAGGGCTCTATTGCAATGTTACAAATATATGCAAATACAGACTGAGAAATAGATGGCATGCTAAACATTCAAAAATACCTAAACAACACTAAGATATCGAATATCAAATTATAATTTAAAATTAAGAATGTTCTAACTATGTTGTTTAGGAATATATACCCTAAATGTGGGTTTTACAACGGTACAAATTTACTTGTAGCACAAATAGAAAATCAAGTGATCAGAGCTAGGTCTATAACTGGTGAATATATTTGCCATAATTTTGGCTTTTAAAAATGTTTGTTTTGCGATGTCAGAAAAGTGTTTGTTTTGCAACTAAAAATAATATTTCCATTTAAGATGAGACTAGATAATTTTTTGTTACTCTTGCTTTTGTAATGATTATTGATAAAGTCAAGGTTCTGTGCTACAAAAAAAAATTGAATGTTTTTGCCAAGACATGTATTTTCATATGGCTAACTCTATGTTGTTGTATCCAGAATAATTGTAATGGACTAGGTTAAAGATCTTGATAACTGATCAGATAAGAAAGCCAAAGAAGCCAACAATGGTAGTGTAAAATAGGTTTACTAAAATATCTTCACTACGTGAGTGTTTCCATATGTTTGTTTTATACAATATATGTTACATTTATTTTGATAAAAAGAAAACTTTGGTTATATAAGGAGTTTGATGTTTAATATATATTATTTTCTTCCAACAAACTAACATATACGAGTTGATAAAGTATCTATATAGCTCGTTAATTATTATTCACAACTCTTCCCACCTCTTGAGTGAGACAAGATTGATAGTTTGATCGCGGGGGCGGTCCTGCCCGGCAGGCTAGCGATCATATTACAGAATATTGAAAACAATATATATATATATGATATTATAACCCAACTCTTTTTATCTATTGAACCGTCTTATGAAATTTGTTTTTGACTGTAATTTTTGCGATATATTGAACTTCTTATAAAAGTATTAAGGAACTATTAATTAAAGTATTGGACAAATGGAATTTCCAATAATAATGCATCTATCTATGTATATAATGTTTAACCTGCGTGAGCAATAGAAGGAGATCCGCAATAGAACTCTACAAAGTTGACACATCAGCTATGTTCATCCCATTTGCTCCATCGGTTTCTAAATCACCCGTTTAAACTAACTCCATCATACATCCTACTCTTTTAAAATAAAGCCCATTAGTTATGTACTTGTGATGAGCCCACTTATAACCAATCTACACTTGCACAATCAATCTTTTTCCCAAATTCTTGGTCTTTCGAGTTATAATATGTTGTTTTCTATTCATAATTTCATATCTTCGAATCCTACAAATATACATATCTTACATCCCCCCATATTCCTTCGAATTTGCAATTATTGGAAAAGTTAACAAGATTGGAACATCAGATTAGCAAAGTCAGAACAATCTTAATAGTGAAGAAGGGAAGTAGTTGCACATCTGCAAATCACTAAGTCAAACGAGAGAACATAGAACATTCTATTAGCTTCCTCTATACAAACAAATCCCTAATACGATCTATCAAGCTCCGCCGTTGTTCATCATCAGCTTAAACTCCTCGAAGTTAACGCAACCATCACCATCGGTATCAACTTTGCTAATCATCTTCCTGCAATCCTGAACAGAACACTTCTCTCCCAGATTCTTCATCACCGAATGAAGCTCTTTCGCCGAGATCCGTCCGTTACCATCCAGATCGTACAGCTCAAACGCTTCCTTCAGTTCGTTTTTGCTGTTTCCTCCTCCTCCTCCTCCTTGATTCACTCCGATCTGGAAAAGAGAGACGAACTCGTCCATGTCGATGAATCCGTTTCCGTCCAGATCGAACTGTTTCATCATCTTCACTGTTTCCTCCGGCGATGCGGTGGGACTAAGCGCGCGGATCACTTCCTTGAGCTCGTCGACGGAGATTTTCCCGTCTCCGTTTTTGTCGAAACGCTGAAAGACTTGGCGGATGTCCTCCATTGAACCTAAGCAGCTACGAGATCCCTTCTTCGACATTGCAACAAATGAGAGTAACAAAAGCGTGTGGTGGAGACTGGAGAGAAGGCGATGGTTTGTTATGGTTTATGGAATCTATAAATAAGGGAGATCACTAGGAGTGACGTATTAACGCGTTTTAAAACGCGTTAAGATTGCGTGAGCTGGAGAGTGAAGCAACTAGCAAAGCATATTTCCTTTTAACTAACTCCTATTTTCTTGTCATTGTTAGAAATTTAAATCATATGACATTTAAAAATATTCTTTTCTAAAATGCGTGTGGATTAAATTATGTATGCCGTAGCTATTTAGGTTAATGATGAAATTTCCATATTAGAGAAGTACAGTATAATATAAACTAGATTCTGACCCGCCCTTTTAAAAGGGCGGGTATATATTTTGTTTTATTTTTTTTGTTTTAATATAATTTTTGTATTTGTGTTTTTTAATTATATTTATGTTTAGTTATGTATATAATAATTTTGTACATAATTATTTTTTAACTTTTACCCGTTTTACACCTAATTTGTTTATAATATATTTATAAAATTTTGTACATAATCATTTTTAAACTAATATCCGTTTTGCGCTTAATTTGTATATAGATACTCATCTCATCTTAGTTTTAGTTTTGTTATAATGGTCTAAAATTGAAAAACTTTAATTTATTTTGTAACTCTAATGTATTGGTTCAATTTTCTTTAACAAAAATATGTTGATATAGTATGTCTACTCATTTTCATACTTGATCAATAGTTTGCATGTTTACTGAAAATAACCTATAAAACCTTTAATCATAAAAATTAAATGTCATTTTTTTAAAAAATGTATTAAAAATTACTCTTTATAAATCTAAATATGAATATACTAACTTTTCAAATTAATATTTTTCGTTTAATTTCATAAACATATTCTACTTAAACATGATCATAACCTACTTATTTAGCTTTCAGAAAATCAGTTATGTTTCTTCATTCAGAACATAGTTAAATTTTATATAAACATAAAATCAATGAATTAGGTTGACCTATTTAATATTTATAATCAAATTAAGTTTTATAAAAACATAATTGTATAATAATCAAAATAGAATAATTCGTTTATTTGGTGTGTCTCATATTTATTTTAATTTACTTATAACAAACTAAAATTAAAACCAATTTTTTAATTTGTTTCATATTAGTCAAAAAGTTTTTTCTTATAAATTATTAATATAACAAATTAATGTGTTTGTTATACCCGTCTTACAAATATACTAATTCATTTCCTGAGATGTTGGTATGGTTTTCAGATTTAAGATATTTTTATTTTAACATATATAATAATTCAAATTTAAGATATTGTTGTCACAAAAAATTAAGATATTCTTGAAAAACCTAATTGTTACCAAATCTATAAATTTTGGTGATGGAGGGTTTAATAGATTAAATACATGTACTACTTCCTCTGTTAAACAGTTAATGTGTTTGTTAAAGACTTTAATATGCAATTTACCGTAACCGTTATTTATCCAATGCATTTGCATTTGGTATAAACAAAATGAAGGAACAATTATTAATATTTGAAAACGGCAAATAATATGTAGTGGAAAGAAGTGGATCCCGTGTATTGTGGTGTTACATTAAATTGAATGTTACGAAATGGAGTATTCAGATTAGTAAAAGTAGTTATGGTTATTCAATTTTCTTTAGATTCAGTTGAGCAAAATTTTTTTTAATATATGTAGGTTCCTTAAATAAAGGGATAAATAGTTGGACTAAACCTCTATCAATTGGTCATGATCCTAATTTAATAGAGTAGATTATGACATTTTCAAATAATTAAGCATTTAAAACAACTTTTAACACTAAATTATTTATTGCATTAAAATTTTAATGGAGTTAGATGATTATAACATGAGAAAACATTTGACCGCAAAAAAAATAAACGAAGATAGCTAAAACTTGACGAAAATTAGATGTGACAAATCTTTACTAAAATTATCTAAACCATCGAATAATAAAATTTATTTAATTGTAATAAAGGTGAAGTTGAATATTTAAGATCAAACTAGATTTTGATCCGCGCTTTAAAAGCGCGATATATTTTATGATTAAATTTTTTATTAACAATACTATTTTTTTTAATCTGTAAGATTTTTTTTTTTAATTTGTAAGATTTTTTTTTTTAATTTATAAAAAATGTAATTTAAATCATCGCTTTTAAATTCGACCCAAACTCGCAATCGAATTGGTAAATATGGTGATCCAATATATAATCCAATTTAGATTTTAAGAAATATTCATTATTTAAAAATCCGATGAAACTCGCAAAAAAAACACACTAAAACCTGAAGCTAACTGGATGAACCAATGGATAACTGATATGAAACCTAATATTATAATAATTGTATTTTCATATTAATATAATTATATGAAAATCAAAACAGTATAATCAGTTATGTTTATTAAAAAGATTTAAAATTAAAATAAGGTATAACTAATCTTTTAGTTTGTCACACATTGATTAATGCTTATTTTAAAATGTTATAACAATATTGATCAAATATTTTAGCTCAGTTTATTTTGTATTTGATAATTATTTTGTATGTTTCATAGAATAATCCACAAAAAATTTAACCGTAAAAACATCAAGCATAATTTGTAATAATATAATTAAATATTTAAATATTATTTGTAATCTATTTTAAATAGAAATATCCAACCTATTTAAAACACACAACATATTGTATAGTATAAGATTCTTTTTGATTCACTATTGTAAAAAAATCTTTCTTTGACAAGTATATAGGGATTATTTATGTATACTAAATGTAATTATAGATTTAACAGCAATCAAATATTAATTATTTTAACCACAATAATTAATGTTGTTACATAAATATAGGAATGACATTCCTTTGTAAATAATTCAAAAATAAGGGCAGAATCCTATGAGGGATTATGCTTTAATAATATAGATAGTTTTAACCAAAAGAAATGAAAATAAAATAAAAAGAGAAATCATGAAAATAAGGATTCATGCTAAATATATAACCAAACTTTTCTAAACAAATCAAATGGTAAATTAAATACATAACTTTTTTGCAAGAAGTGTGGACCAACTCTTAATCTTGATGAAAACTTTTCATGAGATGTAGTTGAACCTTTTTCATTGTCTATCTCATCCTCACATGCCACAATGCCAATATAGAGAAGCCTGTTCGGCAACAAGTGATAAATGCAAACCTCGTGTCTTTTACACATATTGTTTTGTTATTTGTCCAACATTGTATTTTAACTATGTATCCCAAATAGAGAAAGATGAATATGCAGGCATGAGATTCAAAACCATAATCAAATACCGAACCAAAATTCTAACCAAAATGGATAGGATCGGTTTTTGATATATTTTTTATCTTACAAGTATTATGGTAGATATGCAATGGGTTAGTCTGTTCCGGTTCTTAACTGATCATGTATTCGTTTTGACTGAAACCATATTTGAAATCACAGATTTGCAAATCCTAAGACCCAACTCGGGTTGAAAAGACCAACTTAAAACGTATTTATAATTTCCTGAATATTATAAATATCAATTTTTGTTCAACAAATTAAATATACATATATATGTATGTATATTATTATATATTATTTTCTGGTTTATCCAAACTGAACCAATACCAGATCCAGATCTGAACGGTAAATCCATTGGATCCTATGTTTATTCAGTTTTTAATGTTCGTTTTACCCATAACCAACTTGAATATCTGAGATTTATTCAGTTTTTAATGTTCGTTTTACTCGTAACCGATTTGAATACTGAAATCTCAGCCGTAGAAATAAGACATTTTTAAAAGCGCTTTGACAAAAATTATTAAGCACCACTTTATACGAATCTTTTTTTGTTGTTGCCAATTGTCAAAAGCACTTTGTACCCAAAATAAAATAAAAAAAATCAGTGATCAGGTATTTGTCGTTAAGAATTTGATTGGACGCGTTTTTATAAGTGGCTTGGAAGCAACCGTACAAGAATCATAGAACGGACGGTAGAAAAACATTTGCTTACGCTACCTACCCTTTACTGAACATGCAGTTTAGCTTCGATATCCAATTTAATTGTTTTCCATACCATAGAAATCGTACAATCAGAAAAATAAGCAAATACTGTTTCTATTTCAAATCTCTGTCTATTTTTTTTCTTTCTGAAATACTGTTTATGTCTCAAATCTCTGTCTATTTAAACCAATCATGCAAATATGTCTTAGAGGCATTAGAAGAAAGGTCATCATCATCCATCACTTAGCCATCATAATCTTGACAAACTCTTCATAGTTTATCTGACCATCTCCATCAGCCTCACGGACCATCTCCTCGACTTCCTCATCAGTTAGCTTTTCACCGAAATTGGTCATCACATGGCGTAGTTCAGCAGTAGAGATGAAACCGTTCTGGTCTTTGTCGAAAACCCTGAATGCTTTTTTAGCTTTTCCTCCGAGTCAGTGTCCTTCATCTTCTTAGCCATTAGGACGTTTAAGAACTCGGGAAAGTCGATGGTTCCGTTTCCATCTGTGTCAACCTCATTGATCATGTCCTGAAGCTCAACCTAGGTTGGGTTTTGTCCCAAAGAACGCCACCTGTTCCCAGCTCTTTGGTAGTGATGCAACCTGTGTAAAGAACGATTAAGAGAACATTATATTTCAGAAACCGTGACAGCTAAATGAAATATTCAAAGGGAAAATACACAAAAATAATAACACAGTAACTTGTTTATATTATCTTTTAAGAGTTATAATCTACACAAAGTGGAAAATTTAGCTTAAGGAAATGTAAGGGTAGAAGATACACCATGAACCAGTTCAAAAATGGTTTCCAAACACATTGAAGCATTAAAGAAAACTCAAATCACCAAGAAATATCATTATTCATCAAAAAAAGATTACGATGGAAGAAAGATTCAAAGACCAACATCCGGATCAAATCTATAAAACAATAAAGATTCAACTGTTGGTCGAGAAGCTTAGAAAATTTCCAAGGATCAAACGCAACAAATCAATAACCTGAATCGAAAGAGATTATTGACTCATAGACACAAAATTCTCGTTCTACCATGTATAAAGAATCGATCCCAGCAACGTAAAATAGTATGGATCAGAGAAATTGAAGAAATGTGGGGAAAGAGATAAAACCATCGCCATGTTTGTCGAAGAGGCTAAAGGCTTTCAGCTGGTCCGCCATAGCTCTGTGTTTTTTTCTCCCTTTTTTTTGTATTTTGGATTCTGAGTCGTCCCTCTGTAACACAAAGTTACAAATAAAATATCTAAGCAAACGACAAAAGAATAACACGAAGAAATAAATGGTAAAAAGAAAAACTAAAACGGAGAAATGTTAATTATTTTTAGTATGTTGTGGGTTAACCATCTATTTTTCTATCAAAACTATCATATATAATTAGATCTCTAGCAAATTCTCATATATTAAAACTTGCAAACTTATCTTTTCCAAAATTTAATTTTTTAAATTTATTTTTCTCCAAATCAATAATTCAAAACTTTAATATACATAGATCATGATTTTAATGTATACTATTTATATATCTTTATAAATCCTTATGCATTTCTATAAATTCTTATAACTTTGTAAGCTTTTATAGCCACTTTTACATTGTTTGTCATCTCTTATAACAGATTTATAACACTTTATAAATCCTTATATATAGATTGTTATATAAACTATTATAACTGATTTTTATAAATCCTTGTATGTACTTAATAATACTTTATAAAAGATTTTCTAAAACTATATAGACCCTTATGAATTGTTTATATAACAAGATTTATAAGGCTTGTAAACTATATATAGTCCTTTATAAATAGTAATTTAATTGATTGTGTTGTGAACTCTTATAAGTATAACTTAATTTATATGCCTTTATGAACCATTTTGAATTGTTTGTAAGATCTTATAACTAATTTTATAACACTTAAAGATCTTTATATATATACATTGTTATATAAACTCTTATAACTGATTTGTTAAACCCTGCAAGTACTTAATAATGTTTTATAAATGATTTTTAGTGATTTAAACCTCTAACTATTTTTAAATCGGATGGAAAACCTCAAACTAAAAATTTATGATTTTAAATCCTCAACTATTAAATCGTTAATGCTGTTAAGCATCCCTTAACAAAGTTGTCTTTTCTGTATCAAAATCTGTTAAATTAAAACGCGGTATTTCATATAATCGTAGAAACGACACAAGATCCTTATAACCATTGTATACTTTAGTGATTTAAACTCCCAACTATTATTAAATCGGATGGAAAACCTTCAACTAAAATTTTATGTTTTTAAACCCTCAACTATTAAACTTGTAATGCCTTTAACCCTCCGTAAATAAATTCATATTTTTTTTAATGGGAACCATTAAATTGGAACGCAATATTTTATTTAATCACAAAACAACACTTCATGCTTTAAACCCTATTTATGAATGGGCATGGACAATCACGATTCATCCCTAAATTAAAAAAAATAGGATATTTCTTTTCAAGAACCATTGAAGGTAAGATAAGTAAAATAACTATGTTGTTTCTAATCCTAATTCTTTTTTCTCATATTCACCTCTTAATAAATTTTAGGTAAAATTTCGAGTGTGAAAAGATTGATAACCTAGATTACTTAACATTCCAACTTTATTTCACATTCAATGGTTCAAGGAAAGAAACCCTAATTTTTATTTAGGGATGAAACATGATTGTCCATGTCCATTGATAAAAATGTTTTAAGCATTTCATGTCATTTTTGTGATTAAATTAAACGTTGTGTTCAAATTTAACGGTTCATGTTAAAAAAAGACAACTTGTTTGCGGAGGGTTAAAAACATTAAATGTTTAATAGTTGAAGGTTTAAAAACATAAAATTTGAGCTGAGGATTTTCCATCTGATTTAAAAATAGTTGGAGGTTTAAATCACTAAAGTATATATTGATTATAAGCATCTCGTGTCGTTTCTACGATTATATGATACACCGCATTTCAATTTGACAGGTCTCCGTTTAGAAAAGATGACTTTTTAACGGAGGGTTTAAAAACATAAATTTTTAGTTTGAGATTTTTCATCCGACTTAAAATAGTTAGAAGTTTAAATCAATAAAACCCTTTTTATAAATTATTTTATAAAAGTTTGTAAACACTTATATATTTTTATATAACACATTTATTAGCCTTGGTTAATTGCTTTATAAATTTTAAACCTTTATAATTATTTATAGATCTTTATAAATCTTAATTCATTGTTTTATGAACTCTTATAACTGAGTATATATATAAGCTATTCTAAACACTTTTACATTGATTGTAAACTGTTATAACTGATTATTTAACACTTTATAAAGCCTTATATATACATTTTTATGGTGTTCAAGAAAGTAATATATATTTTTTATATAAACTCTTAGAACTGATTTTTTATAAATTCTTACAAGTACTTAATAATGATTTATAAATTGTTTTAAGAAACTTTATAAATTCTTATATTTTATATAAAAGAAAACTTCACATATTTCAGGATATGATTGAATCGAAAATAAATCTCACAAATGATACCTATATAAAAAAACTTATAACCGTAGGAGAATATGCTGTTGATAGGGACTACTTTTACTACAAGTATGCAGCTAAAACTATATATATTTGATCTTCTTAATCATCTTCTTTTTTTGTTTATGTAGTATTACAATGAATCCGACGTTATTTTGTCATAACGTATATAACAAAAAAATATAATTTTATCCAAAATATTTTATTTTTGATATATGACTACAAATTAAAATATATTATATATATAATTCAAACCAATCCCAAACTCAAAACAACACACCCAAAACTTTAGTTGGCCGACGTTATCATAATATATATAGATAGTCTTATCCAAATTATTTTATTTTTGATATTTAAATACAAAATAAAAATATGAGCTTTGATAATTCAAAACCAATTCCAAACTCAAACAACACACCCAAAGCGTTAGCTGGCCAACGTACATAGGCGTGCCTATAGTATTGGGAAAAAGGCATTAGCTTTAGACCCCCACATAATTTATAAAATTTAAGGCTCTAAATCTCTATTTTTTTTAAAAAATATTTATGTTTATGTTTTCTACTTGGACTAAAACCAAACATCAATAGAAAATATGATTTTTTGATATTTTAGAAAACAAAAATAATTTTTTTATTTATACAACTTCTAAAGATTTTAATTATTTTGTTTCCATAGATATGTTTGTATTTATATTTTAAAATTATTTCTTTGTCATAGTTAGTGGTGTGAGTATTATGGGTTAAATAAATTTTATTTTAACATATATAAATTCTGATGCTTTTTTATTTTTATCACATATAAATATTAGTTATTTTTATTTCTGATTTAAAGAAAATTAAAAATATCTTTAAAATAGATATGAAAATAGTTTATAAAAACGAAAATTAAAATCTTTTAAATATTTATTGATTTAAATGTTATATTTTTATTTTGTTTTAATATTTTATAATATATAAAATTATATTATAATTACTATTTTGAATATATAATCATGTTTCTGCCTCAGGCCCCTAAAAGGGTTCGCACGGCACTGCCAACGTATATAGTTAAAGGTTGTTTCCTTTGAAAAGGTCGACGTAGTAAAGAAATATAATAAGTCCTACAAACTTGCAACTCGTTTATTGAGCCTCTTCTACTAGTTCAAGTCTGATCCTATTTTTCATATATTACATCCAATCACAGATCTGTTACTCAATCATTTAAGATTTTATCCAACAGTTTTGTGATTGTTTCAGCTAATTCTCTTTCACATGTTTAAAACTCTTTAAACTCCATTTTCTGAAATAAAAAATCTCCATTTGATCTTTTAGTTTAAGTTTATCTAAACAATGACTTCCAATGGTGAAGAAATCGAAGAAGAAGAAATATCAAGAATTGAGACAGGCCAAGCCAAAAATTGCCATGGGGAAATTGAGACAGTCATATGTACTTCTCCAAGTATTGTTTGCCTTACGCAAAAGGTAAAAATCAAAAACAAAACGTATTACGTAGTTACAGTGACAATAGATCTTTTGTTCAAATTGGTTTAAGGCTTTATAAAATTGATTACAGTTGATAGCCGAGATGATAGGGACGTATTTTGTAATATTTTCCGGATGTGGAGTGGTGGTAGTGAATGTATTGTACGGTGGAACAGTGACGTTCCCGGGGGTATGTGTGACTTGGGGTCTCATTGTTATGGTTATGATTTACTCTACTGGTCACATCTCTGGTGCACATTTCAATCCTGCCGTCACCTTCACTTTTGCTATTTTCCGGCGATTTCCCTGGTATCAGGTCGCTATTCTCTGCCTCATCCTTGAATAGGATCTAGATCGTTTTGAACATTAAGTTCTGAGTTTACAAAAAATGTGATTTAAAACAAATACAAGAAAACATTAGAAGAAAAAACATTTTTCATTTTTCCATAAATCAAATGGGAACTTTTTCAAATATAACAATAGCAAATCAGTGGTAAAAAAAAAATCAGTGTTGTCGAAAAAATATATAGCAAATCAGTACTAGTTATTAATTCACTAACATTAGTTAATTTTTGGTTCCATTTTTGAAGTAATTTAATAGATTTTTAAAGCATTTTTAATTAAAATAAGATGACTAGCCAGCCGTGTTTACTCATATTCCATCTGTTTCATAAAGAATGTTATTTTAGCTTTTTATTTTTATTTTGTTTCAAAATAAGTGTTATTCTACATTTCTAATACAATTTT
Source organism: Sinapis alba (assembly GCA_012274485.2). Lineage (NCBI taxonomy): Eukaryota > Viridiplantae > Streptophyta > Magnoliopsida > Brassicales > Brassicaceae > Sinapis > Sinapis alba. Next base: position 11,557 of record MU107941.1, on the reverse strand, counting down.
TCTCATTAAATCTCTTTCTTACCCTTTAAATAATCAATAGTTAGTTAAATCATTTGTTTGATATTTGAATGATGGAAATGATTTGTATAATATGTTTCGGGCAGGTGCCAATGTATATAGGTGCACAACTTGCAGGATCGTTACTAGCGAGTTTAACATTAAGACTAATGTTCAAAGTAACACCTGAAGCTTACTTCGGAACCACTCCTACTGATTCGACGGCACGTGCGCTCGTTGCGGAGATCATTATCTCATTTCTTCTCATGTTCGTTATCTCCGGCGTTTCAACTGATAGTCGCGCGGTTAGTTTTTTCTATATATATCACCATTTCTAAGTTACGTTATATCCTTCTAGTTAGAGCATCGACAATGGTGTACCCATTGTGGAGTCCTTAACTGTTTGCTTTTTTTTTTTTTTTTTTTTNCCGATTATTTAATTATTTTTCCCCTAAGGATTCCTCTTAAGAACTCCCCATTGGAGATGCTCTTATCCAACATATCTAAGAGACTATGACATGTTTAATCACGAAAGTGTCAATATTTTTGGCAGATTGGAGAATTAGCTGGAATTGCGGTAGGGATGACTATAATGTTAAATGTCTTCGTGGCTGGGTAAAAATACTTTTTCAGATAACGTTTTCATATTACCACCAGCATAGCATAGCTAGAGATGGGAATATTTCTAATTTGGGTTTGTAATTAAATGAAATAGACCAATTTCAGGAGCATCAATGAATCCAGCGAGAAGTTTAGGACCAGCAATTGTGATGGGAGTTTACAAAGACATATGGGTTTACATTGTAGGTCCCATCGTGGGAGTCATGGCCGGTGGTTTTGTTTACAACTTTATCAGGTTTACTGATAAGCCACTTCGAGAACTCACCAAGAGTGCTTCTTTTCTCCGTAGCATCTCTCCAAAACAATAATTCGACGAGCTAATCTTTTATTAGTTCCATATATATATATATATATGTATAAATTGATATCTTTTATTAAAAACGGACTCCATTTTCAAAATTTGTCAATGAAATACAATTTTTTTCATTAGTCATACTTTTTAAAATATGTATCTAGAAAAGGTACCACATTTTCTTTAGCATAAAGTGGTATTAATACCGTTTTAGGATTTTCCAGATCATCATCAATTCCTCCTAATTTCATAACCCAGTTGAGAATATGATTTGCCAACCATCCTCGTATGTTGATAAAATTACTCTGCAAATAATGTTTAAGAGATTACAATTATTGCTATGAGAAAAAATAGCAAATATATTTAAAATAAGCAAATAAATAAATCTTGACTGAAAATATCTTCTGACAAGCAATTTTTGACACACATTTTAATTTTCTACTGGCTACAAATCTTAGTTTCCTAAAAAAGCAATTTGTTAAGTTTGGACACAAGCAATTTGTTTACTAAAATTTGGGACACCTCTGCTCTGTATACATATATATCTTCTCTTTTTTTGTCACTATTTTCTAAATTGCTGTTAACAGGTCAGAGTAACAGAAGAAAGACAATGTGGAACTCCATATTTGATTGAATAAATAGTAACAATCTTAGTATCGAGTTATTACCTATCTCCACGTAAGGTCAAAGTCTTATCCTATTTATCATCTCTTCCATCAAATCATAGTCCAACTCATTAGATTTTAATCCAATCCTTTTGTGATTGTTTCAGTTAACTTCTGTTTGGCATGTATAAAAAGCTCTTTGATCTCCAATATTTTGAACAAGAATATATTTCAGATTCCTTTCTCACATAAAAAAAAACTCTACCAACAAACCTATATTTAATTTAAAACTTATCCAAAAATGACTTCGCATGGTGAAGGAATCGAAGAAGAGCAAATATCAAGAGTTGAAAAAGGCATAGAAAATGATTGCCGTGGAGGAATCGAGACAATCATATGTACTTCTCCCAGCCTTGTTTGCCTTACACAAAAGGTAGTAAACAAAGTATTTGTTTTATTGCATAGTTATAATGAATAAATATTTTTAAAAACTGATTTAATTGTTGTTATTCCCTTTAAAACAAATTTATTGTAGTTGATAGCAGAGTTGATTGGGACGTATTTCATAATATTTTCTGGATGTGGAGTGGTGGTGGTGAATGTGTTGTACGGTGGAAAAGTGACATTCCCAGGGATATGTGTGACTTGGGGTCTTATTGTTATGGTCATGATTTACTCTGTTGGTCACATTTCTGGCGCACATTTTAACCCTGCCGTCACCATCTGCTTCGCCATTTTCCGGCGGTTTCCTTGGTATCAGGTAACTTATCTACTCTCTACTAGCCCTGTTCTTTTTGCAAACGCTGCGATCAGCGTCTGCTTTTAAAAATTACACTTTCACCATGGAAAATAACGGTGCTGGTGAGACAACACCGATTTACTTTTTCAGTCGCTGCGGCAAGCATCAATAACTAAATTTGACGCTGAAAATAACAGCGTCAGTAGCCCTCTCGTTTTTCTCTCCGGAAATTTGCTAGCGGCTGAACTCTCCTTCAAACGATTCAACTTGTCTTTGTCATAAAGGTTATTTTTTGACGCCACCGCTAGTCGCAGCGACCATAAAAAGAACGGAGCTACTCTCAACTTTTTTGTACAAACGTAAATTAAGTCTTAAACTTATCAAAAATTAACTTGGCATGGTGAAGGAATCGAAGAAGAGCAAATATCAAAACTTATAGATTGTTTCAGACACTATACGTTTTCTTTTTAGATTTGTCAAGAACTTTTTGAAACAAGTCACATAGTTTTTAACTAATATGATTGTATACAATGCTTTGGGCAGGTACCATCGTATATAGGTGCACAACTTGCGGGATCCTTACTAGCGAGTTTGACATTGAGGCTAATGTTCAAAGTCACACCCGAAGCTTTCTTCGGAACAACTCCAGCTGATTCGGTGGCACGAGCGCTCGTCTCAGAGATCATTATCTCATTCCTCCTCATGTTCGTTATCTCTGGTGTTGCCACCGATAGTCGTGCGGTTAGTATTCATATACATAAAATATATTTTTCATATTAGTGTGCAAATGGTGATTCTAATGTTGTTCTTGATATATTTGACAGATCGGTGAATTAGCTGGAATTGCGGTAGGGATGACAATAATATTGAACGTCTTTGTTGCCGGGTAAAAATACTTTTTTTTTCATTCTACTACAAAGACAATTCATATAAAAATATAAATATAAATATTAATATAGGGTTTTGAATATTGTTAGACCGATATCTGGAGCATCAATGAATCCAGCAAGAAGTTTAGGACCAGCAATTGTGATGGGAGTGTATAAAGGAATTTGGATTTACATTGTTGGTCCTATCATCGGAATTGTGGCTGGAGGTTTTGTTTACAACTTCATCAGATTTACGGATAAACCACTAGGGGAACTCACGAAAAGTTCTTCTTTCCTTCGTAAACCTTCTCCCAGCAACAATGCTTCTAGTTCTAACAGCTGATATTTTGTTCTCTTTCTTGTATTTCTAGACGTCTCTTTTGTTGTCTTAAGATAATTTGGTTTCGTTTGACTTGTTGTGTCTTTAAGATTATTAAAATTGTCCATTTTGATTTGTGAAAATATATTTTAGAATCGGATATTTCTGTTGAAACACATAGAACCAAACCGAACCAATTAAATTTTGAATATTTTGGATATATCCGATCCAAACCGGATTCAAGAGGTGCCGAACCGTATGTGTTTTAGAATCTTAAAATATCCAAACGGTACAAAATTTCTTAATTCTGAAATACTTGGAATCCAAAATACCTAAACTTGAATCCAATTTGGTACCCTTAGGCAATATATGATATTTGCATAATCAAATTCTATATCGTCTTAAGTATTCCTTTTGCGAAAATTTATTATGAACAAATTGTTTTTCAAAAATAAATATTCCAAACTAAAAATATATTGGAAGATAATATTTTTATTTACAAACACCATTAAAAAAGTTTGCAGTATTTTTATAATACTTAAACATAACAATGTATATAATTTTAAAATTATGTAATTTACTAAAATGATAAACTTTTTTTTTGGAACACTACTTTCATTAAGAAAACTTAAACATTTGGGTTACAACAGGAGAGGGAGTTGTACAAAACTCCACAAACATAGAACATTACAACATAAGAGATAGCTAAATCCATAAGATAAAAAGACAGCAAATTCAGAGTAAAACTCGAATGCATCGAAACAAGATTCACGGCACCGCCAGAAACTTGAGAATTAGTCACTTTGAGTTGTGACGTTGACACCAAATCCGCACCTCGGAATATCGTCAAGACGAAATCCGTTGCATCTTCAAGCCCCAAACGGACCGCTACACAAGATAGCAAAACGGTTATAGATATAGATAGACACTTCCATTTAATGTTTGGAAGAGAAACACTCCTAAAAAAGGAGGCAAACAGTAAGACGGTTTTCTTCTCCAGGGAGAAAGATACTAGAGATGATGAAGATGATCCCGATGAATCCACGGGTAAATGAAGACATAGTAAACTCTTCGTGCAAGAGGAATAAAACATTGTATGCAAATCAGCTTCGGTAAAGATCCCGATGAATCCATCGGTAACCTTTAAAAAACAAGTCAAAGAGACTAACTTTTCCCACGAAAATGTGAGCTGTGAAGCTAAAACCACCGGACTTATCAGACCCACAAACAGAGTATGATGGCCCAACCCAAGAAATTCAATCGCTTGACTTCGTCGGTACATAATTGTAGATGTGCATTCAGATCCGGTGATAGGTGATGATATTTGAGCAATCTCTTTGGGAACCCCCAACAGTTGAGAAAGATCTTCGGACATAGTTGAGTCCAAATTTTTAGGATTTGAAAGGAACATATTCGAACCCAACCCAAAAACCTGATTGCTAAGGCCAAGGTTGAAGAAAAACCTTGTAGGTTACCCAATGAAGTAAACATTTCGCCAATGTTTACGACCGCATTAATGGAATAAATAGACAGACATAAACGTTATATTCTTCGAAGAAAAAATGTGTTAGTGCTTATAGATGTTCTTGTAAGCGGACGTGTAATGACAGTCTAGTGAAAAGACATTGAGAAAAGGATAATGTCATCAGCAATGTTTCTGTGGTATAGCAGTATCAATGAAATAACATACTGCGTTTGATAAATTAAACTGAGTAGATTCCTAACCGAGACAAACACGTAAGAAAGAAAGAGATAGATAAAGGACATACCTTTTTAAACTGAAACTAAACTGATCTTACTTCAACATGTCACAACTTACATAGAAACGATAATGGGTGGGTTATAAAACAGAGGTGACAGATAGTTCCATAGGTGAAAACAATAAAGTACATCCCTTATATATCACCCATTAACCTTACCCTTTGTTCAACTTCTTGATGCAAAGCCTCAAGTCCAACAATTCACCACGCAATAAACTGTGAGGGATCAACATGGAATTCTCTTGAGGAGTTTCCAAGTTTACTTCAAGAATCTTCTTCACATCTGGTGATTTATATGTCATAGTGTGTCCATCCGCAATTCTGTAGCAGATTTCGTAAGAGAAGTGTCCTACGTACTTCTGGAGAAGATGGTGCAATGCAGCTTACATTTACATACACACCATAAGGTTCTCTATAACACTGCACTGCAAACATTAGTTTCATGTAAAATTCCCTTTTAATAAATATTTTATTGCTGATGTTCAAGTAGATATAAAACGCAGTGCCACATTTGAACGGTATGCCCATGCTATCCTTATGCGCACACAAATTATAGTGACCGTAGAGATCAATGTATGAGCCGGTGAAGTTGCAATCTTGTATAGGGCAGGAGCAAGGAGAGAAGTTGCATTCCTTCTTATGCACTGATTCTTTCCCAAAAGAGACGTTCTCAGTGCATCCAAGCTTGGCGTTAAGGCATGGTATAAAGACTGATGCGAGCACAGTCTCCATTGCTCTGCAGCGGTTCTGGCCTATAGAGGAATCACAGGAAGGACATCTATTTCTAAGCTTGGAAGAGCAAGAAGAGCAAGCCAAGTGTTCATTATCACACTGAAATACAAAACCAGTGATTCCATAGTCAAAGCTACATTAGAGAAAACCTAAATAACAAATTATTTATCATTTTTGACTTTATTATATCTTGACCCTAGAGATAGACAAAAAATCAATATTCAAAATCTAACCTGGAATATAGGAATAGTGAGGGGCTCAGCGCAAATAGGACAATCAAGAACATCGAAATCAACATCGCCGAGCGTATGTTATTATTCTCTGTTCGTTGCCTCTTTTGCAAGTGAACGTTGCTCGGACCATTTTCTTCGCCTGAAGCATTGCTTGAATCATTTTCTTTGTCTGAGGTATTTTTGTCTTCGCTTGAGGAAGACTCCATATCGATATGCTCAACACCAAATGAAAATAGGATTAGATTTCGATGGAGTTTACGAGTCTACACTACACATGAATGGGAGCGAGGGTTTAAATCCTAATCAAATGCTCATATTTCCCAAAGCATTTAAGGTACAAGGTGCACAATGCATACAGATATGATAACGACTTGGACGGAATTCGAAGAGTCGATGGGTAGAAAAAAATACTCCATTTCATCTCGACCTCTTTTTGGTGTGGCTTGGTTTATGTGCTTTCAGGTTTCGAATTTAGAAAATTGAGACGCGGTTTAAAACTTAATTGGGTTAACTTCGGTTCAGCTCGTGCATTTATTATATGCATCAGTAAGTCTCCAATTAATTAAGAAAATTAAGCCACTATTTTTTGTCTTTATAGTGTTCCTTCCATAGTTGTCAGATTCGTATACTAAATGAATTTAATACCGTATCATCAAATCTTCAATCTATTCACGCACGCTTGCATGAGTAAACTTCAGTTACTTTAGGGCATCTCCATCCCCACTCCATATTTTACTCCAAAAATAGAGTGAAAAATGGAGTAAGAACAAAAAATAAAAATTTACTCCATTTTTGGAGTAATCTTTTATTTTTTGTTCACACTCCATTTTTCACTCCATTTTTGAAATAAAATATGTAATGGGGATGAAAATGGTCTTAGACATAAAAACTAGGTAATGTACTAGTCCGCATCCGCACGGAGTAAAATAAATTATTAGATTATTTATTGTATGATATACTAATAAATTTGTCGTATAGTTTTTTATAAAGATAAATATTTATATATTTGCCCTGCATCTTTTTTATTTCCCCCACACCTTTTTTATATAAATTTAAGTATTTCACTGGATTCAGTTGATTTATTTGATTTAAGATTTTTAGAGATAGAGAAATATCTTCCGCAAGTTCTTAACCAAGTTATAAATATCTTTACCTTTTTTTCTTCTTTCTATTTTCCTTAGTTTTAGTAGTGTTAAGGCTTACCGTAGTTCCTAGTGAGAAATCAAGATGGAATAGAAGGTAAAACTTGAGTGGAGAATAATGGAAGGGCCAATACGGTCTAAGTTTTTCTTGTGTTTTTTTAAGCCCATTTGGAGATTTTCTTCATTAGTCTACATTTAGCGTCACCGTTTTTTGTACCGCACTTGTTTTTAAGGCCGTCCTACAAAAAAAAAAAGAAAGACATGAATATTACTGAAAATTCATATTTTAATAGCAACCAAGCAAAATAAAAACATTTTGAAATCCCTTTCGGAGAATTTCTTCATTAGTCTACATTTAGTGTCAACGTTTTTGTACCGCACTTGCTTCTAAGGCCGTCCTACAAAAAGAAACAAAATATATGAATATTACTGAAAATTCGTATTTTAACAGCAACCAAGCAAAATAAAAATATTTTAGTTAGTTAATTGTCAGTTTATTCGTAGACTAAGTCCTCCAAGCCCAACTTAATTCCAGAGATATTCCCAGATAAACGAATATTTTTATATGAGAAACCTTAGTTCCATTGACATTCTTTTTATTGTCCTTCTTCATCATCATCTTTTTCATCTCTCAAAGGCAAGAAAAAAAACACACACAAAAAATCATGATCAATCATCTCTTCCAGTCTCCAAAAAGATTATTGGCTCATGCAATCATATGGAATCTCTTTATGATTCTGGATTGTGTTTTGTCAGTTAATGAGCAGCATCACAAACACTGCGCTCCTTCGTTTAGCTGTGGACATAAGATAGATCTCTATTATCCCTTTTGGACATCTGAGAGAGAAGAGTGCGGTCACCCAGATTTCAAGGTCAAATGCAGCCACGGTTTTGCAGAGCTTACCATTTCCTCAGTTAAGTTTAGAATCCTTGTGATGAACTCTAAGTCTGGAATCATCAGACTCGCCAGAATGGATTACATCAACGATCTTTGTCCCCATAAGCCTGAGAACGCAACACTCAACCATGAAGTCCTTCCATTTTCTGAAGACACCGAGTTGCTTACCTTTTACTACCGATGCCATCTTGGTCCAAACGTGAAACTTAATTTTAGTGGCCACGTCAGACAGCTTGACTGTGAGGATGATAGTGATGGACAAAGTTTCTCTGTCTCGTCCCACATACATTCTTGGAATAGGGTAATCATAAATGAGTTAAGGGCATCATGTGGAAGTATAGTGAATGTTCCAGTCTCTCGATCTGCCTTGAAGATAGAAGAGAGGAATCAGAGTGCGGAGGCTATAACGAAGGCTCTTGAAAAGGGTTTCGAGCTTATCTTTAACGGAGATTGTTTGCGATGCAGCCAATCAAATGGTGCTTGTGGATATAATCATACCTTGGGAGGATTCATCTGCTATTGTACTAATAAGTCTCGTCATACACATACTTGTGAAAAGAATGGTAATAATTTGTTTTTCCCGTATTTCTCATTATTTTTACTAAGATAAGTAATCTGAATCTTGGTTTGATATGTTAAGTTCTGTCTTGAGTTTCAACTAACATTTTTCCTGTGGAATTTGTTCACACAGGTCTCTCCAAAGAAGAAAAAATAGGTATGTTTTACCCTTTTCCTTGCAAGGAAACTAATCTCAGTAAAACATAACTAAGAAACCAGCAATAATCTGACGGAGATCTTGTCTTTTTTTGTTTGTCATAAGGCATTGGATTCGCTTGTGGTTTCTTGGGTGCCACTCTTTTAGCAGCATGTTTGATTTTTTTCTACATCCGGAGAAGGAAGAAACTGGCAGCACAATACACACACAAAGGCCTTTTTTTGTCTACTCCTTACTTAACCGAGTACGATATAGCAACCACTCTAACTTCCACACCAGTCTCCAGAAGCAACCACACTCTCATGCCACCTATCTCTAACGTAGCAAACAGAAGTGTCGATTATGGAGTTCAAGTCTTCAGCTACGAAGAACTCGAGGAAGCCACTAATAATTTCTCTAGAGAGCTCGGAGATGGAGGATTCAGTACTGTTTATTACGGTAAGAACCAAACTACGTACCTTAATAAAAGCTTCAAAACTTATATTGTTTTATAAAAAAAAAAACCTTTATGCAAAAACTCTGAAGGCATACTAAAGGACGGACGAGCCGTAGCTGTGAAACGCCTCTTCGAGAAGTCGATGAAACGTGTGGAGCAGTTCAAGAACGAGATCGATATCTTGAAATCCTTAAAACACCCGAACCTAGTGATTCTATTCGGATGCACAACGAGACATAGCAGAGAGCTACTCTTAGTGTATGAATACATCTCTAATGGCACACTCGCTGATAATCTCCATGGAGAACAAGCGCAGTCTCGTCCTATTAACTGGCCTGGTCGACTCAACATCGCCATTCAAACCTCGAGTGCATTGTCCTTCCTCCATGCCTCAGGTAAACAAACATTCACCATCATATACCAGAAATCGGGATGTTACATATTAACGAAAGCTCTATGTTTACAGGAATCATACACAGAGATGTTAAAACTACGAACATTCTTATAGATAGCAACTACCAAGTCAAAGTGGCTGACTTCGGTCTCTCCCGGTTGTTTCCGCCTGATCAATCTCATATCTCAACCGCCCCGCAAGGAACTCCGGGGTATGTTGATCCTGAGTATTATCAATGTTATCGTCTCAACGAGAAGAGTGATGTGTACAGCTTCGGAGTGGTACTTTCGGAGCTGATCTCATCTAAAGAAGCAGTAGATATTACCAGACATCGCGAGGATATCAACCTCGCGAACATGGCTATCTCAAAAATTGGAAATGACTCCGTTCACGAGCTGGCGGACTTGTCTCTCGGATTCGCGAGGGATCCTTCCGTTAATAGGATGATGATTTCGGTTGCTGAACTGGCGTTCCGCTGTTTGCAACCGGAGAGAGAGGCACGTCCGTCAATGGATGAGGTCGTCAAGGTTTTGAGAGAGATTCAGAAGGAAGGTGGAAGAGATGCTCTTCAGGTGGTGGATGACTCTGCGTTGTTAAGGCACGGTGTTCCTTCCCCAGTGAATGAGAAAGACACGAGTAGTTCTAATACGACGACGAGTAGTTCCAACACGACGACGAAGAGTTCGTTCTGAGAAGTGTACTCGGAGAGACTCTGGACGTAATCGCAGGTTTGGTGTCTGTATATGAATAAGCCACTGTGAATTTCACCTTTTTTTGTTGTTTCTTGTTCTTTCTTTTTGTGGTTTTTGCATTAAAGGACCAATTTACTAATTAACATTTTGATGAGAAATGATCACTTGTTAAATTAATTGATCTTCTTAAATGTTGAACTATAATCTTACCTATAGACTATCTGAATGGATAATGGAAACCCACTAGAATTTAAAAAATATTTGGTGGAGCTCGAAGATTATACAAAAATCAGATCGTAGACAGAATTAGTTGAAAAACAATAACAACAAAAAGCTTGAGAAATCTTAAGCCATAGAGTTAGTCAACTACATCTCTTAAATATTATGTGTAAGTTGTAATTGGGGTTTTCAGTAAGAGAAACAGAACGTATAACAATCAAACACTTATCAATTCATTATCAAACAAAAATTTCTAAATAGTAAGAGCATTAATATCGGGGTCTCTTAGAGAAGTTTTTAAGCAAAAATGTCATGTGGGCCCCACAAAATTATTAGACACGGTTACAAAATGACTAAAACAAGCGACGCGTTTTGTACTATTCGTGGGTCTCACTGACACGTGGTACTCACGATTGATCCTTTTTCAATTTCTTTTTCAGACCAAAAAAAATATAGAAAACGGGCCCTACTACTCCGTATCCAGCAATAACCATGCTCTAAGGATACATAGTATAGTTTTAATATTATATCCACTAGTGGTATATACGTGCTTTGTGCCGGGTGTTGTTTTGTTTGTAAGTTGTGGTATTATTGTGTTCTTTATTTCGATTCTATTGTGGTTAAATTGAGCGTATCTGTGTGACGGTTTTGTTTGATAGTGTAAATGTTTGTGTTTTGTCTGTAGTGTAGATATGTGATATATTGCGTTTTTAGCGTATTCTAACTCGTGTTTTCAACCGTTTTTCGAGTCTTGTTCTTGTTTTTAAGGTCTTTTCAGGTTAGGAATGCTTTAGGATGAAGTTTTGAGCACAGGGAGCAAGGAAAAGGAGAATGGGCGAATTAAAGGCAGATCGATCGATCCAAGGAGTGGATCGATCGATCTCGATATGCAAT
>MU107940.1:12696-27791 GCA_012274485.2 Sinapis alba | reverse complement strand
TTGTTTCCAGAGATGTGAAGTTTATGGAAGGAAAAGGGTTTTATGCTGAGAAGAATTGGGATGAGCTCAAAGATCTGTCTCAAGCATCAGACAGGGCCAATAATCTGAGGATTATCATGGAAAATCTTGGCATCAGTATGTCAAAAGAACCTGAAAAAGTCAGGGAGGTTCCCACTCAAGTGAATGAGGAAGATATTGGAGTCATTCATCTTGATCATGAGGGGGGCAATGGAAATGGGAATGAACAGCCTGAAGAGAACTCAGTTGCTCATGATCAAGATGAGATGCCATCAGAATCAGAGGCTGAGACTCAAGTGGGTGAGCCAAGTGAAGGAAATGAGGAAGAACCTGAGCATGTACAGCCTTTGAGAAGGAGTACAAGGATCAGGAAACCTGCTTCAAATTGGATCAATACAAGAGTTTACTTCAATGCTGAAGCTGTAGCTCACCCAATAAGTGCAGTATGCTCCCTTGCTCAATATCCAGAAGAGCATCAAGTCTTCATTGGGGAATTGGATCAGGAGTACATCCCAAAAACATATGAAGAAGCTATGCAACATGAGGAGTGGAGAGCATCTGTTGGAGATGAAATCAATGCCATGATCAAGAATGATACATGGTTTGAAACTGAGCTCCCCAAAGGCAAGAAAGCTGTTACAAGCCGTCTGATATACACCATCAAGTATCTAGCTAATGGAAAACCAGAAAGAAGAAAGACAAGGCTAGTTGCAAGAGGATACACTCAAGTATATGGTGAAGATTATTTGGATACATTTGCACCAGTGGCCAAGCTGCATACAATAAGGATTCTTCTATCACTTGCTGTCAACCTAGAGTGGGATTTATGGCAGATGGATGTGAAGAATGCCTTTCTTCAAGGAGAGTTGGAAGATGAAGTATACATGCGACCACCTCCTGGCCTAGAAAGCATGGTCAAACCAGGGAATGTATTAAGGTTGAAGAAGGCAATCTATGGCGTGAAGCAATCTCCAAGGGCCTGGTATCATAAGCTTAGTACCACACTCAATGGAAGAGGCTTTGTAAAATCTGAGGCAGATCATACCCTCTTCACTCTAACCAGCAAGCAAGGGACTGTGGTCATTCTAGTGTATGTTGATGACATTATCATCACTGGTAGTGACAAGGAAGGTATACTCTCAACTAAGACTTTTCTTAAATTATCTTTTGATATCAATGACTTGGGAGAGTTGAAGTACTTCCTAGGGATTGAAATATGCCGCTCTAAAGAGGGGCTTTTCTTATCCCAAAGGAAGTACACACTTGATCTTTTAAATGAGGCAGGAAACCTTGGAGGAAAACAAGCCAAGACACCATTGGAAGAAGGCTACAAGGTACTGTGAGAGGGGGAGTTTGAGGCTACTCCATTTGAGGATGTCAAGAAGTATAGGCAAATCGTTGGGAAGCTCATATACCTGACCATCACTCGCCCAGATGTATGCTTTGCTGTGAACCAAGTCAGTCAACACATGCAAACTCCTAAGATTCATCACTGGAACATGGTGGAGAGGATCTTGAGATACTTGAGAGAAACTCCTGGTCAAGGTGTTTGGATGGCGTGCAACAAGAGCACTTAAGTTGTAGGATATTGTGATGCTGATTGGGCTGGAGACAGAGTTGATAGGAGATCAACAACAGGTTATTGCACCTTTATTGGAGGAAATCTAGTCACATGGAAGAGCAAGAAGCAGAAGGTGGTCTCCTGCTCAAGTGCTGAGGCAGAGTATAGGTCCATGAGGAAACTGACCAGTGAACTCATCTGGATCAAAGGGCTNGGAGACAGAGTTGATAGGAGATCAACAACAGGTTATTGCACCTTTATTGGAGGAAATCTAGTCACATGGAAGAGCAAGAAGCAGAAGGTGGTCTCCTGCTCAAGTGCTGAGGCAGAGTATAGGTCCATGAGGAAACTGACCAGTGAACTCATCTGGATCAAAGGGCTTCTAAAGGATTTGGGCATTGAGATCAACACACCCATGACAATGCATTGTGACAACCAGGCAGCAATACACATTGCATCCAACTCAGTCTTTCATGAGAGGACAAAGCATATAGAAGTAGACTGCCACAAGGTGAGACAAGCAGTGGAGCAGCAAGTGATACTTCCATGCTACACTAGAAGTGAAGATCAACTAGCTGACATATTCACCAAGGCAGCCAGCAGCAAGGTGTGTGAGTTCATTCATCCTAAGCTTGGACTCATAAACCTCTCTTGTCACTGATCCTCTTGCCACGAGGTGTTCTACTCTTTTTCCTTTGCTTGGTTTTTATCCCAAGTGGTTTTTCCAAGTAAAGGTTTTAATGAGGGAATGCTCCATGGTATCCAAGCTTGACCAGTCCCTATGGTCAAGCTTGAGGGGGAGTGTTGACATGAAGAATAAATCAGTGACATGAAGACATTGTGAAGATGAAGCAATAAGAAGTAGGAAGTACCAAGAGTTGAGTGCATTCGGATTAGACAAGGAAATGAGGTTACTTGGATATCAAGCTTGTCCGTACAAGGCTTGACCTAAGCCTGCCTTGGAAGGCAAGCAATGGAGGGAGATGAGTTCGAATTTAAACCCTTACCATGACTTCTCCTTAGGTTCTGGAAGGATTTAAACAAGTGGGAGAAAGTGGCTGGAGCTGTTGGAGAATTGTGACAAAGGGAAGTCAGATGTGTGGCTTAAGAGGAGAGAGACAAGGGAGCTGTCCTTTTCTGGTCCAACTGAGAGTGACCCCTCTGATCTTGTCTACAATAGTTTATTCATTCTTGTTTGTACTAGCTCAGATTGTATTTCTATTTAAGTAACCTTGTATGCAACCAAAAGAATCAAGGGAATTAGTTCCTCATTACTCTCTCTCTCTCTTCATTTCGAATTCTCTCACTCTCTCTCTCTTGTTCTTGTTGTTCTTCACACTCTCATACAATCCAGAACATCAAATCTTCTTATTCTTACACATAACTCCTATGATATTTATTTAACTTCATGGACATTCTACACTGATTAATGGTTCCAAATCAAGCTTCTTACATATTGATTCATCCTGGTTTGGTTGGAATCTTGAAGAACTTGCCATATGTCCAAACAGGCTAAACATGGATATCCTGATTAGAAAGTGGAATAACTTCTTCAACATCACTCCTATGATATTTATTCTACTTTATGGACACTCTCCACTTATTAATTGTTCAAAATCAAGCTTCTTACATATTGGTTCATCCTGGGTTGGTTGGAATCTTGAAGAACTTGCCATATGTCCAAACTTGCTAAACATTGATATCCTGATTAGAAAGTGGAATAACTTCTTCAACATAACTCCTATGATATTTATTCAACTCATGGACACTATACACTGATTAATGGTTCCAAATCAAGCTTCTTACATATTGGTTCATCCTGGTTTGGTTGGAATCTTAAAGAACTTGCCATATGTCCAAACAGGCTAAACATGGATATTCTGATTAGAAAGTGGAATAACTTCTTCAACATAACTCCTATGATATTTATTCAACTTCATGGACAATCTACACTTATTAATGGTTCTAAATAAAGCTTCTTACATATTGGTTCATTATGGTTTGGTTGGAATCTTGAAGAACTTGCCATCTGTCCAAACTGGCTAAACATGGATATCCTTATTAGAAACTGGAATAACTTCTTCAACATATCACCTATGATATTTAGAGTAGATTTGGATGAAGTAAACCGATTAAAATAAAGAGTGGATGATTTAGAGTAGCTTTGCGGAAGAGAAATAAGTAATAAGGAGCTTAAAGCTCTGGTACCATGTAAGTTTGTGAAGAACAAAGTGAAGAACAAGAGAATAGAGATGAGTTTGATCCGGATGAGAGAAGAGAGAGATGGTGTTTGTTGTTTGTGTCGACAGAAGTAGAGAGAGTATAGGAAGGATTCTTTTTCCTTACATTAACAAATGAGGTTACATGGTTATTTATGGACAATCAGAACAAAGAGAAACTAATAAACAAAGGTGGTCTGGTCGAGATTCTGGACAAGGCATAATGAAAGGGACATGTCCTCAACAACTCCCTCCTTAACCTCAACATGTGACTTTTACATGAAACAAATCCATCTTCGGTCAAGGCAGCCTCCTTTGGTCGACATACCCATCAGTTGCTTTGATTCCAAGGTAGGTTAGGTCACTGATGGGTTTAGGTTGATCCGTAAAAGTTGTACGGACAGACTTGTAACACAAGTTACTCTTCTAGTCTTCACTTCTTCTCTTATCGATAATCATATCCTTTCTTCATGATCAATACTCCCCATCAAGCTTGACCGGATGCAATGGTCAAGCTTGGACACCATGAAAACTTCCCTCATTAAAACCTTAGTATGCAAAACCCATTGGGACAAAAACATACTAAGGGAAAAGAGTAGAAGCTTCATGTCAAAGGGGACTACTATTGCTTGATGTCAACGAGTCTGAGCCTAGAATAGATGGACTCACACACTCTTGTGCTTGCAGCATTGGTGAAGACATCAGCTAATTGATCCTCACTCCTTGTGAAGCAAGGTAGGATCACACCTTGTATCACCATCTGTCTGACCTTATGGCAATCCACTTCAATGTGCTTGGTCCTCTCATGGAAGACTGAGTTTGAGGCTATATGAATGGCCGCTTGGTTGTAACAATGCATGGTGATTGGAGAGGTGATCTCAATGCCTAAGTCTTTGAGGAGCCCTTTGATCCACACTAGTTCATTTGTAAGCTTCCTCATTGCTCTATACTCGGCTTCAGCACTTGAGCATGATACAACCTTTTGCTTCTTGCTTTTCCATGTTACTAGGTTGCCTCCAATGAATGTGCAATAGCCTGTGGTTGATTTCTTATCATTCATATCTCCTGCCCAATCAGCATCACAATATCCTACCACTTTAGTGTTGCCATTGCATCCCATCCATACTCCTTGACCAGGAGCTCCACTGAGGTATCTAAGGATTCTTTTCACCATTTTCCAGTGATGAACCTTTGGCACTTGCATATGTTGGCTCACCTGATTCATAGCAAAGCAAATATCAGGCCTAGTAATGGTTAAATAGATCAGCTTACCCACTAGTCTTCTATATTGCTGTGGATCATCAAATGGTGTTGCTTCATACTCCCCCTCTCGCAAGATCTTGTATCCATCTTCAAGTGGTGTCTTTGCTGGTTTTTCTCCAAGCATACCTGCACCATCCAAGTGATCAAGTGTGTACTTTCTTTGGGACAAGAAGAGCCCCTCTTTAGAGCGACACACTTCTATTCCAAGAAAGTATTTTAGCTCTCAAAGATCTTTGATATCAAACACTGATTTGAGAAAGGTTTTAGTTGCTTGTATACCTTCCTTGTCACTCCCTGTGATGATGATATCATCAACATACACAAGGATGACTACTATACCTTGTTGGCTGGTGAATGTGAAGAGAGTATGGTCAGCTTCTGAACGGCAAATCCCTTTTCCATTCAGAGTGGTGCTGAGCTTATGGTACCATGCTCTTGGTGATTGGATTCAGTCCATAGATGGCCTTCTTTAGTCTCCACACATTTCCTGGTTTGACCATGTGTTCTAGACCAGGAGGGGTCTCATGTAGACTTCATCTTCCAATTCTCCTTGTAGAAATGCATTCTTCACATCCATTTGCCATAAGTCCCATTCCAAGTTGGTTGCAAGTGAGAGGATGATCCTGATGGTGTGAAGCTTTGCAACAGGAGCAAATGTGTCCGAGTAGTCTTCTCCATATGTTTGTGTGAAGCCTCTTGATACCAGCCTTGTCTTCTTTCTTTTTGGTGTTCCATTTGCCAAGTACTTGATGGTGTAGAGTAGGCGACTTGTAACTGCCTTCTTGCCTTTGGGAAGTTCAGCCCCAAAGAAAGTATCATTCCTGATCATGGCATTAACCTCATCTTCTATTGATGCTCTCCAATCCTTATCTGCCATAGCTTCTTCATAAGTCTTTGGGATGTATTCCTGATCCACATTGCTCATGAAGACTTGGTCATCCTTTGGATACTGAGCTAATGAACACCCTGCTTGAACTGGATGAGCTACTGCATTAGCATTGAAAGAGACTCTTGTGTTCTTCTAGTTCTTTGGTCCATGCCTTATCCGAGAGCTTCTCCTTAGAGGTTGAACCTGTTGTTGTGGTTCTACTTCTTCTTGATGACCTTCCTCATCTTGTTGTTCAGTCTCATGAGATTCTTCTTGCTCATCTTGATCATGAACTTCAGAATCCTCTTCTTGATGGCTTGTACTAATTGGTTCATGTTGGTTTCCCCCTTCAGGATCAAGGTGAGGTGTCTCAACAACCGGTTCATGGCCTTGAGTTGATGTAGGCGGTGATCTTGCTCCTTCTGTTGGGCGGCTAATTCCAAGACTTTGAAGGATGATCTTCAAGTTGTTTGCTCTATCTGAGGGTGCAGCTGAGAGATCCTTCAGGTTATCCCAACTTTTCTCATCATAGTATCCCTTAGACTCCATAAATTTCACATCTCTTGACACCATTACTCTTCTGGTGTCAGGCACATAGCACTTGTACCCTTTCTGATTAGCCGAGTATCCAATGAATATTGCCTTGATGCTCTTAGATTCAAGCTTGTTTCTTTGTTCACCTGGAATCAACACAAAGCAAGTGCACCCAAATACACGCATATGATCAAGGGAGGGTCTGTTTTTGTTTAGTACCTCATAGGGAGAGACATCATGAAGGACTCGTGTAGGAGTTCTATTGATCAGGTAACATGCAGCAACTGTTGAGCTGAAGCAATTGTTGATCTGAAGATACTTGGAGTAGAAGCAGCACTGGAAGCTATCCACAGGAACCCATCCACTGGAATCAATCCACTGGAAGCTATCCACAAGATTAAGAACTAAAGAGAGAGGAAGGCTCGCCAGACTTGAGAGAACTTTGAATGCCAGACTTGACGTCAATCAAAAGTCAAGATGGACGTGGATAAGCTTTTGTATAAGTGGGAACAAGTGGGGAAGCTTCTAGACAAGTGGAATTTGAATTAAAGTAGATTTGCTTTAAATAGAGCAGTTGGGTCAGAATGCACCCTATTATCCACTGTGTTGTTGCTTTCCTCTCTCTCTCATCTTGGCTTTTAAATATGTTGTAAACAACCAGATATTAATTAAGGAAGTTATTCTTATCCTTCTCTCTCTCTCATGTTCTTCATGTTCTTCATTCTCCAGCAATGAACTCTCACTAAATCTCTCACTAAATACATTCTAAATCTCATATTCTCACAAATCTGACATGGTATCAGAGCATTAAGCTCCTGTCATTTCGCAAATCTCTTTCTTTTCTTTTCAAAATCGCTGTGTTCTTCACTCTTACCCACTGGTCCATAGCTTTACCCATTGGGTAAAAGAATTCCAACCATTGAAATGGAGAAGAAGAGTCTTATTCCAGTGACCCTGGAGGGTCCTAACTATCTTTTATGGTCAAGAGTGGCCAGAGTTATCTTGGGAAGTCATGGACTTTGGGACAGCCATATCATGGAGGCTGAAACTTCAAAGAGGATGGCTCAAGATGATAAGAAGGCTACTTGCCTGAAGCATGATAACAAGTGGGTTCAAGAAGACCAGCAAGCTCTTGGAATCATACACAACTCCCTGTCTAAACCAATCTTGGAGGCTCATTCTCACTATAAAACCGCCAAGAATCTATGGGAGAAATTTCAAACTATTTATGGGAATCTATGGGAGAGTCTTCAAACTGTTTATGAGCAAGACAAGTTTTTCAGCTTTCTCCTAAGCCTGAATTCACCCTAAAACAATCTGATAAATTATTTCCTAAGAGAAAGGAAGCTTCCAGTGTTAGAGGATGTCTGTTCCCTGAGAAGCCAGGCAAATACATTTAACCTCAAGGAGTCCGAGCATCAAGTAATTCAAGGAAGAACCATGTATTCAGCTCTCATTGGTGATTCAACTGAAGGGAGAATATGGAGAAGTATGACTGGTGCGACCAACTCTGATGGTCGAGTGACCAGAAGAGACCTTGATTCCTTTATCAAAGCTGCCAAGGCCCTTATCTCACCCAAGGAGGCTGGTACACACTCTCTTGACTCTAAACCCATTATTATAGATTCAGGAGCTAGCCATCACATGATTAGTGATAGGAACTTGATTAGTGATATCCAGCATGCCTCAGGGAATGTTATTATATCAAATGGTGATAAGGTGAAGATAGAAGGGATAGGGAACCTTAGCTTGTTTGATAGGGAATCTACTGCCTTGTATATGCCTCAGTTTACATCAAATTTGCTATCAGTAAGAAGAGCTATTGTTGATCTGAGCTGTCAAGTTGTGTTCAGACCTGATGAGGTTGAATTTCAAGACCTTAAGACAGGGCAGGTAATTGGAAAAGGGCACAGCCATCAGCAGTTATATCATCTTTAGAAGACTAAGTTGTCGGAGTCACCTTTTTCTCAGTGTCTTGCCAGTATATCTAATGGGGTTGAGAGCAACATATGTCATGCTAGACTGGGACATCCTCATACCGGAGCCTTAAATCTGATACTTCCTGGTGTGGTGTTCAAGAATGATGATTGTGAAGCCTGTATATTGGGGAAGCATTGTAGGATAGTCTTTCCAAGGTCTAGCACCATCTATGAGAGATGTTTTGATCTGGTTCACTCTGATGTATGGACTGCACCATGTATGTCAAGGGAGAATCACAACTACTTTGTCACCTTCATTGATGAGAAGTTCAGATACATTTGGGTAACACTGATTCAGTCTAAGGACAGGGTGTTAGAAGCTTTCAAGAATTTCCAGGTTCATGTCTCCAATCACTTCAATGCCAAACTGAAAATTCTCAGATCAGACAATGGTGGAGAGTACACAAGCCATGCATTTAAGCAATACGTTGCTCAACATGGGATTATCCACCAAACAAGCTGTCCTTACACTCCCCAACATAATGGAGTTGCTGAGAGGAAGAACATGCACTTGATGGAAGTAGCAAGATCAATGATGTTTCACACTAATGTCCCAAAAAGGTTATGGAGTGATGTTGTGGTTTCTGCTAGCTATCTGATCAATAGGGCTCCAACAAAAGTCCTCAACGACCTGTCTTCATTTGAGGTTCTTAACAACAGCAAGCCACTAGTGGACCACTTACGTGTGTTCGGGTGTCTTTGCTTTGTGCTGATACCAGGAGAGCAAAGGAACAAACTTGATGCTAAAAGCTCAAAAGCTATGTTCATTGGCTACTCTCCAACATAGAAGGGGTATAAGTGTTATGATCCAGTATCAAGAAGGGTCTTAATATCAAGAGATGTAAAGTTTGTGGAGACAAAAGGATATTATGAGGAGAAGAGTTGGGATAATCTGAAGGATCTAACTCAATCAAGAATGATACATGGTTTGAAACTGAGCTCCCCAAAGGCAAGAAAGACGTGGATTTATGGCAGATGGATGTGAAGATGTACTTTCTTCAAGGAGAGTTGGAAGATGAAGTATACATGCGACCTCCTCCTGGCCTAGAAAGCATGGTCAAACCAGGGAATGTATTAAGGTTGAAGAAGGCAATCTATGGCTTGAAGCAATCTCCAAGGGCCTGGTATCACATGCTCAGCACCACACTCAATGGAAGAGGTTTTGTAAAATCTGAGGCAGATAAAACCCTCTTCACTCTAACCAGCAAGCAAGGGATTGTGGTCATTCTAGTGTATGTTGATCATATTATCATCACTGGCAGTGACAAGGAAGGTATACTCTCAACCAAGGCTTTTCTTAAATCATCCTTGGATATCAAAGACTTGGGAGAGTTGAAGTACTTCCTAGGGATTGAAATATGTCGTTCTAAAGAGAGGTTTTTCTTATCCCAAAGGAAGTACACACTTGATCTTTTAAATGAGTCAGGAAACCTTGGAGGAAGACAAGCCAAGACACCATTGGAGGAAGGCTACAAGGTACTGCGAGAGGGGGAGTTTGAAGCTACTCCATTTGAAGATGTCAAGAAGTATAGGAGAATGGTTGGGAAGCTCATATACCTGACCATCACTCGCCCAGATGTGTGATTTGCTGTGAACCAAGTGAGTCAACACATGCAAAGTCCTAAGGTTCATCACTGGAACATGGTGGAGAGGATCTTGAGATACTTGAGAGAGGCTCCTGGTCAAGGTGTTTGGATGGCATGCAACAAGAGCACTAAAGTTGTAGGATATTGTGATGCTGATTGGGCTGGAGACAAAGTTGATAGGAGATCAACAACGGGTTATTGCACCTTTATTGGAGGAAATCTAGTCACATGGAAGAGTAAGAAGCAGAAGGTTGTCTCTTGCGCAAGTGTTGAGGCAGAGTACCAAGCTATGAGGAAGCTTACTAGTGAACTCATATATATCAAGGGACTGCTAAAGGACTTGGGTATTGAGATCAGCACGCCAATGACTATGCATTGTGATAACCAGGCAGCAATACATATTGCATCCAACTCAGTTTTTCATGAGAGGACAAAGCATATAGAAGTGGACTGCCACAAGGTGAGACAAGCAGTGGAACAGCAAGTGATACTTCCATGCTACACTAGAAGTGAAGATCAACTAGCTGATATATTCACCAAGTCAGCCAACAGCAAGGTTTGTGAGTTCATTCATCCTAAGCTTGGACTCATAGACCTATCTTGTCACTAATCCTCTTGCCATGAAGTGTTCTACTCTTTTTCCTTTGCTTAGTTTTTATCCCAAGTGGTTTTTTTCAAGTAAAGATTTTAATGAGGGAATGCTTCATGGTTTCCAAGCTTGACCAGTCACTATGGTCAAGATTCGGGGGAGTTTTGAGATGAAGCAATTGTTGCGCTGAAGATACTTGGAGTAGAAGCAGCACTGGAAGCTATGCACATGAACCCATCCACTGGAACCCATCTACTGGAATCCATCCACTGGAAGCTATCCACAAGATTAAGAACTAAATAGAGAGGAAGAAACAATCAAGTTTCTTCCTGAAGAGAATTAAGCTAGAGTCTTATAAGGTTTTATAAGGAGTTCTTATAAGGCTTTATAAGGCTCGCCAGACTTGAGAGAACTTTGAATGCCAGACTTGACGTCAATCAGAAGTCAAGATGGACGTGGATAAGCTTCTGTACAAGTGGGAACAAGTGGGGAAGCTTCTAGACAAGTGGAATTTGAATTAAAGTAGATATGCTTTAAATATAGCAGTTGGTCAGAATGCACCCTATTATCCAGTGTGTTGTTGCTTTCCTCTCTCTCTCATCTTGGATTTTAAATATGTTGTAAGCAACCATATATTAATTAAGGAAATTATTCTTATCCTTCTCTCTCTCATGTTCTTCATGTTCTTCATTCTCCAGCAATGAACTCTCACTAAATCTCATATTCTCACAAATCTGACTCATCCGGGATTGATTCAACTTCATGGATACTCTCCACTGAATAATGATACCAGATCAAGCTTATTACGTAGTGATTCATCTTGGTTTGTTTAGAAGCAGGAAGAACTTGACATATGTCCAAACAGGCTAAACATGGATATCCTGATTAGAAAGTGGAATAACTTCTTCAACATAACTTCTATGGGATTTATTCAACTTCATGAAAGACTCTCCATTGATTAATGGTTCCAAAACAAGCTTCTTACATAGTGATTCATCCTGGTTTGATTAGAAGCTTGCAGACTTTGCCATATGTCCAAACAGGCTAAACATGTATATCCTTACTAGAAAGTGGAATAACTTCTTAAACATAACTCCTTTGGGATTTATTCAACTTCATGGATACTCTCCACTGAATAATGGTTCGAAATAAATCTTCTTACATAGTGATTCATCCTGGTTTGATTAGGAGATTGAAGAACTTGCCATATGTCCAAACAGGCTAAACAGGGATATCCTCATTAGAAAGTTTAATAACTTCTTAAACATAACTCCTTTGGGATTTATTCAACTTCATGCATACTCTACACTGAATAATGGTTCCAAATCAAGCTTCTTACATAGTGATTCATCCTGGTTTGATTAGAAGCTTGCAGACTTTGCCATATGTCCAAACAGGCTAAACATGGATATCCTTACTAGAAAGTGGAATAACTTCTTAAACATAACTCCTTTGGGATTTATTCAACTTCATTGATACTCTACACTGAATAATGGTTCCAAATCAAGCTTCTTACATAGTGGTTCATCCGGGTTTGATTAGAAGCTTGACGAACTTGCCATATGTCCAAACATGCTAAACATGGATATCCTGGTTAGAAAGTTGAATAACTTCTTAAAAATAACTCCTTTGGGATTCATTCAACTTTATGGATACTCTCCACTGAATAATGGTTCCAAGTCAAGCTTCTTACGTAGTGATTCATCCTGGTCTGATTAGACGCTTCAAGAACTTATCATATGTCCAAACAGGCTAAACAAGAATATCCTGATTAGAAAGTGGAATAACTTCTTAAACATAACTCCTTTGAGATTGATACAACTTCATGGATACTATCCACTGAAAAATGGTTCCAAATCAAGCTTCTTACATAGTGATTGATCCTGGTTTGATTAGAAGCTACAAGAACTTGCCGTATGTCCAAACATGCTAAACATGGATATCCTGATTAGAAAGTAGAATAAATTCTTAAACATAACTCCTTTGGGATTGATTCAACTTCATGGACACTCTGCACTGAATAATGGTTCCAGATCAAGCTTCTTACATAGTGATTCATCTTGGTTTGTTTAGAAGCTTGAAGAACTTGCCATATGTCCAAACAGACTAAACATGGATTTCATGATTAGAAAGTGGAATAACTTCTTAAACATAACTTCTCTGGGATTGATTCAACTTCATGGATACTCTCCGCTGAATAATGATTCCAGATCAAGCTTATTACGTAGTGATTCATCTTGGTTTGTTTAGAAGCATGAAGAATTTGCCATATGTCCAAACAGGTTAAACATGGATATCCTGATTTGAAAGTGGAATAACTTTTTCAACATAACTCCTATGGGATTTATTCAACTTCATGAAAGACTCTCCATTGATTAATTGTTCCAAAACAAGCTTCTTAGATAGTGATTCATCCTGGTTTGATTAGAAGCTTGTAGACTTTGCCATATGTCCAAACAGACTAAACATGGATATGCTGATTAGAAAGTGGAATAACTTCTTAAGCATAACTCCTTTAGGATTTATTCAACTTCATGGATACTCTCCACTGAATAATGGTTCCAAATCAATCTTCTTACATAGTGATTCATCCTGGTTTGATTAGGAGCCTGAAGAAGTTGCCATAGGTCCAAACAGGCTAAACATGGATATCCTGATTAGAAAGTGGAATAACTTCTTAAACATAACTCCTTTGGGATTTATTCAACTTCATGGATACTCTACACTGAATAATGGTTCCAAATCAAGCTTCTTACATAGTGATTCATCCGGGTTTGATTAGAAGCTTGAAGAACTTGCCATATGTCCAAACATGCTAAACATGGATATTCTGGTTAGAAAGTTGAATAAATTCTTAAACATAACTCCCTTGGAATTCATTCAACTTTATGGATACTCTCCACTGAATAATGGTTCCAAATCAAGCTTCTTACGTAGTGATTCATCCTGGTTTGATCAGAAGCTTCAAGAACTTACCATATGTCCAAACAGGCTAAACATGAATATCCTGATTAGAAAGTGGAATAACTTCTTAAACATAACTCCTTTGAGATTGATACAACTTCATGGATACTCTCCACTGAATAATGGTTCCAAATCAAGCTTCTTACATAGTGAATCATCCTGGTTTGATTAGAAGCTACAAGAACTTGCCATATGTCCAAACAGGCTAAACATGGTTATCCTGATTAGAAAGTGGAATAACTTCTTAAACATAACTCCTTTGGGATTGGTTCAACTTCATGGATACTCTCCACTGAATAATGGTTCCAGATCAAGCTTCTTACATAGTGATTCATTTTGGTTTGTTTAGAAGCATGAAGAATTTAAATACTTTTGTGTTTTAGAGTGTGTTTAATACTAATCAGAGATAATCAAAGTAAAGAATAGAGAGATTAAGAGAATAAAGAGATTCGAGAGAGAGAGAGACTCAAAAGTCCATTGTATTCACTTGTCAAGTCAGATTACAATAATATAGAGTTTGCAAAGGTATATCCACGAAATGGGACTCAAGCATGTGTAGTCAAAGCTAGTTGGACACCCTGGTTTGAAATACTTGGCTGAGAGGCTTCACATGCTTGGACAGGCTGTAAAGTGGCTTTACCTTTCCAGCTGAGGCCAAACCTTATCCATACTCCTCCTGGACATGATTCCTTACCAAGGGGGATGCAAAGTAACTTCCCAAGATCTTACTTAGTTACTTTCATCCAGAAATGGTAAAACCCATAGTTATTGTGGTAACTCCAAAGTTATTGTGGTAAAATGGTAAAAACTCCAAAGCTTCATGTCTTCACTTCTTGGTCTTCATCTCAACACTCCCCCTCAAGCTAGACTCAGTGAACCTGTCTAGATTGGAAACCATGAAGACCTCCCTCATTAAAAACCTCACCAAGGAAAACCCATTAGGATAAAACCTTGATGAGGGAAAAAGAGTGGAGACTCCATGGTTAAGGGGATCAGCTCCTGGGAGTAAGATCAATGAGCCCAAGCCTAGAAAGAATGGACTCCATTGTCTTCAGCCTTACAGCCTTAGTAAACACATCAGCAAGTTGATCTTCACTCCTTGTATAGGATGGCAGTATTACTCCTAAGATGATCATCTGCCTCACCTTGTGACAATCAACTTCTATGTGCTTCGTTCTCTCATGGAAGACTGAGTTAGAAGCAATGTGGATAGCTGCTTGATTGTCACAATGCATTGTCATAGGAGTGGTCTGCTCAATCTCCAAATGCTTCAAAATACCCTTGATCCACACCAACTCGTTTGTCAGCTTCAACATAGCCCTATACTCAGCTTCAGCACTTGAGCAAGAGATAACCTTCTGCTTCTTACTCTTCCAAGTAACCAGGTTCCCTCCAATGAATGTACAATACCCAGTAGTTGATCTCCTGTCCACTCTATCTCCTGCCCAATCAGCATCACAATACCCAACCACTTCTGTACTGCCATTACATCCCATCCACACTCCTTGTCCAGA
>MU107939.1:0-36850 GCA_012274485.2 Sinapis alba | reverse complement strand
AACAGACATTTTGCTTTGTTAATTTTGTTTTGAACAACATCCTATATTTGTTTATTACCACTATTTGACATGGAGATACTTCTGCTCTAAGTTATATGTCTTCTTTTTTTTCTATGACATAATAACGCAACAGTTGGTAGAATTGATATGGTCTTCATTATTCAAAGAAATACTCCATAACTAATCATTCTAGTTTTTTAAAAATTATAATTGATTTGGTTGTCCTGGTTTTTCTCCACTTATGGGCTCTTTTGGTTACATAATCTGACCGCTTCAGCATCAACTTGTTTTTGTTTTGTTTTTGACTAAGGGCCATCAAGTTGTTCTGTCACAACGTGAATACTCAGGAAAGTAAAAGTTTCGCTTATTGTATTGTACATGTTGACTACATAGATTAATAGTAGGTGAAACTTCCTTTTAGAGGTCCAGAGCGTTTGGTGCATAGATAGAAACGTGAAATAGATTATCGGTTGTAAAATTGTTAATATAAATAATTTACATAGTTATATTAAAATAATAAATCAGGATTCTAAAGATTAAGTAGTAATACAACGTGCTGATAGTTTCTTATATCTTCTCAAGAGCTTAAAAAGTTTGCGTAAATATTAATTAGCATTGCCAAATGAGAATTAGCATTGCCAAATGAGAATAATACATTTAATAAACCATGAGACCACATTCCGATAGAACTGCGGCGGCTTGCCCAAGAACACTAATCCATTAGATTGAAAACATTCACCGCTCAGCTTTGCAAATATGACCGACGAGCAATCAAACCTCACAACTATCACCGGTAGACAGAGGCAAGAACCCGAGCTAGAAACCTGACCGTCACACCAGCAGCTCTATTTGCGCCATCCAGAAAAGTCACAGCTAGGTTAGTCACACTTATTTAGCTTAAAAAGTTTGTTAGCAGTTCGTGAATTAAATTAACTATAGCTTCAGGACATAGAACCACTCTAATTTTGAATATCTTTTCACAATCATCAGATTGAAGCAGCTCAATCTGAGACTAGAGAAGAGTGAGAGGCATGAAATATTCTCCTTTGGAAGCTCTCTTCTGTAACCGAGCAACGATCACGTCTGCATTACCTTCCAATAATATAAAACTTCACCTTGCAACTCGAATAACTTTCCTGTTTGTAATCAAGATCAGAGCCTCTCAAGATTTCTCTATACTGTTTTTTCAATGAAGAACATGTTGAAACAACGGTTTCTCCATTGAGTAAACGTTCTCGCAAACTCTCTTGTAAATTTTCAAGCCATGGGATCCGGTCTTCATCTGAAAGAGCAATGCCATGCTGCATCTTTTCTGGTCGAACCATGAACATGTTAAACATGAATTTCTCAACTGATTGAGAACTTTGATTTGTCAAATGCACTAATTTTTTTAACCTCTGTTTGATAGAGAGTGAAAATCATTGGCATCAAGACAAGCACAAGCTAGAGTTTCTTCCAACATATTTCCTATGGTACTGACAACGTGAAAACAAAGAAAACAATGCGATAACGTGGCTATCTTCTCTTCAAAATTTATCTAATACAAAATTCAAAAGAAAAACTATTTTTGTGGATAAAAACTTACGATTTTCCTGCTCCGCTTACACCCATTATTACAATGACTTTGCATGTCACTATGATAAACAACAAGTTAAACACAGATGAAAACATTGAAAAAAAATGTTTGATAAGAACATGTTGAAGCTTACCCTCATTGCTAGCCAACATGCCTGGGAACAGGGTTTTAGTGATTGTTTGAAGAAATAATCAGTGAGAACGAAAACCAGATGTCTATGATCTATCTATAGCTCTCAATCTTAGAACACTAAGTAAGTCTAAAATCAAGAACACAACTGATACAAAGCAACGGTTATATGCTTTCAAATTCCTTGATTTCTTACTCATCAGTTTCAAGAGATATGAAACTTTTCTAAGCAAAATCTGATGAGGAGAGAGAAAAAACGTAGAGAGAGGAGAGAAGTAACTTTCTCTCTTTGGTCTCTTGACCTCTGCCGACTAAACCCTATTTTTCTTCAACTTAATATTTGCTCAAATAGGCCGGCGGCAGCCTTAGCTGTCGGTCTGCTCCCCCTGTCATTCACAGTTCGCCTCAACCACATTTGCCATGCTTCAGAAATGCTGTCTCCTCCTTCTTGTCTCTGGGATTCTGGATCTTTGCCTTTGCAAACCTAATCGGAATTCTGGTGAGCGCCTTTCTTCCCTGGAACCTAGACGAGGTCGTGACAGTTCGTGAATCCTGGTGGCCTTTCCTCTCTGCCTCTCCAGACCGCCGACATCAGATATGGGTTAGATCTGAGCCCAAGCCATGGTGATTTGTTTGGGAGTGTTGCTGCCTCTCCTCTCATGACATCCGACTTGCCTTCCGGAGGTCTGTTTGTCACATAGATCCAAGATGCGTAGAGACTCTCCTCAGGGTTTGTTTCCCTGAGAGCGGTGGAGCCATGGTTCTCTACTGAGAGCTTCTTCTCTTAGTCTCAAGTGTCAGCTTCCATGGTAACATCTGTTGTTACTCTATTTCTCTATGTTGTGCTTTGATGGTTGATGGTCAGGTCCTTGAGGACAGACCCAATGTGTCTCTAGGAAACACGCTAGGTGAGACTTGCTCTTGATGGTTTTTCACCTATTTTGAGAAGTCGTATGGCTTCTCCCGGTTTTCACCTCTGTATACAAGGTCTGGGCTACTCCTCCTGCTAGTGTGAGATTTCCCTGAGAGGTTTCTGGTTTTGGTTTCAACGGATTGTACCTCAGCCTGCACCAGAGTGGATTGCCTAGCCTTCCGTCGTCGCGGCCGAGAGAACCCTCAGAGTCTACTTCATCCTGCACCGGAGTGGTTTGCTGTCACTCTGTCGTCGCGGCCGAGAAACTCTTTGGGTTTTGTCTACGGTAAACCGACCCTACTTAGCCTTCTCCTCGTCACCAATCCTAGTACCTAGAAGCGCTTGTAAGGAACTTTTTGTTGATGCTTGTTGCTTTAATGATAGATCGAAATGTTGTTCTTTTGATCAATTTTTTTACTTGAATTAGATGTTTAGGGTTTTTTATATTTTTTTTTGCGACCCTCTTCATCTGAATGGCTTCATTACATATGAGATTGCAAATCCTTGTAATCAAATATTCATTACCATGTTAATGATATTTTGCATTCTTAATACTTTTGCTCCCGCTGAAACCAGTTAAAGAGTAATTAAAAAAAAAAAAAAATTAAAACTCTAAAATGACAAAAAGGGAAAGAAAACAAAAAAAAAATAGAAGGGGAGTAAAGTGGAGGATGAGGATTTGGTGAGTAGAAACACATAAAAAAAATAGAACAATCATAATGTGATATGTATGGAATAATTGGATGTGTATCATGGATATATATAGTTTTGGTGATGAAAAACCAGTCACATACATATCTATGATACATATTATGTATTTCGATTTACTAGACTATAGATACAAAATTTGTTATTTTTCCTTACAAGTCTATAGATACACATACTTTCATGCTTTATTTCATCTTACATCAAGAGAGAACTAGTTTTTAAATATTGAATTACTATATCTCTATTATGACATTTTTATCAAAACATCAAACTTTTTTTTTGTCGACTGAAATTACATTGGATAAATCCCAATGGACAGCTTTACAGTTTGGTATTGGGCTAAACAAGTAAGGCTCAAAGAAATTTACATTAAGTTTCAGAAAATAAACGAAAGCGGTTTGTCCCACACGTCAGATGAAGAAGCCTCACAAGACACCACGTGTCCTTCATGCAGCAGGCGGCTATCTCCGCCGTCGAAGAGTCTCTCCGCCGCGAAAGTTTCATTGTCTCTGCTTCTGATCTTTCCACTCGCTCCAAGAGAAACGCTTAGCTTTAAATCCTCACCGTAAACCGACTCCAAATTTGATTGCCTTCCACTTCAACCGTACTTACTTGAACAAAGAGGCCTTGATTCTACCAGAGCTAAGATTAAAGGAACACCGAAAATCAGTACAAGTTAGATTCTTTGCCGGACCGTTTGAAACCGTCTCTACCGAATCTCCTTGGTAAAGGATTTCAGTTTTCATCAACTCTTCCTTCTTTTTATTAAAGATCCCCCACTACTCGTTATAGATGGCTACATAGACATAGTGGAGACTAATTCTCTTAAAAAAGAAATTAGAGAAACGGTGAAAAAAGTGTTTGACCAAGTAACTATTAGAATGTCAAGTGAAACCCATTGGAAATCATATTGTTAACTCTCCATCGAAGATAAAAGACAATTTGTAGATCTGCTTCAACGAAGAGAAAGAGAAACACAACAAAAAATCGCCACCGCAAAGATCAAAATTCGGCTAACCCGAAGAGAAGATCGGTCCTAGAAATCGAAAGATAATTTACACACAAAGAAATATCTCGATCCCCTGTAAAAGATAGAGGTCTGTGAACAGGAGAAATCGAGAAGGGCTAATATGAATAGTTTAATGAACTACATCAAATTTAATCATAGATGTGATGGCTAACCAAAACACAAATCCTCAACAAAAAAATTACACCTAGTTATTAATATTACTTAAACATTCAAAAACAAATGTAAACTTTAATCTATACCATACAAATACTTATGTTTGACAATCAACACTCAACTACCAAACTACAATGACTAGTGACCTCCAAAGGTTTGTTTAAGGAAAGTTGTTAAACTAACAAACTTCAAAATCCTTCTTTTTTTTTTGTAACAACTTCAAAATCCATTTAATTACTAACATTTAAGACTTTTTGCGAGTGGGTGGAATTCAATTTTTAAGAAAGTAGAAAAGAGAATTGGCAAAGGATAAAAAGAAAATACTTCTCAGAGTTTTTCTCTCTAACGAGAGAATTTGGTGGTACATTCTACAAGTTATTAAAGACAATAAGCAGACAAAAGCATATAATTCGACCAGATAATTCATTCCCTTGTTTCCAACATGTGATCTCAACTAACTTAGTCAGGTAATGCAGTTCCTCGTTCCAAATTGTTTTTGATCTCCAGCGTGTATTTCCCAAACGCACGCTCTATCTTCTTGTTGAAATGTTCGTTCCTGTCGTTGATCGAATCGATATCCTTCTCTTCCCTGAACTTTCTTCTCCTGCTAAACTCTTGTCGCTTCTCCTCTCTGTCATGGAGCTCCTTTGCCATCTTATCTATCTTATCTTTTGAAATTTTTGGAGGCTGCAAAAGATTAATAAAGGATTTAACCATATGACTCTCTTGGTCAAGACTTGAATCTCCAAATGACCAGAACAATATATCAACTAACCTTGCCGTATTGCAAGCTTGAGGCCTCGCGGTAAAACTCTGGATCAGCTGCTCTCATTCTGTTGTACTCCTCTATGTCAACCTGAATGTTCTTTGTCCGTTTCTTGTATGCATTGTATAACGTCTTCTGGTTGAAGACTGAAGACAAAGACAAGCAGTTAGAAGACTAATGTGAACAAAACAAAATCACAAGTGAGAACTGCTACGTACCATCCCAACCAGAAGGTGTGGGTTCCTTTTCCCATTTTTTGTATTTGGTTTCTGCTGCTTCTTGAGTATCGAGCATGTAAGACTTTGTCATATCTAAACCATTAGCATCGAGAATCTTCCCAATCTTTTTCTGCCTCGCCTCCACCCATTTCTGCTTCGAGATTCCTTTGGTCTCCGTTGGTGCTTCCATTTTCTTCTTTTCAGACCCGACATCTGTCTGATTGAACTTTCTTGCTTCATTCTGAAATCAAAAGCGGAGACATACAAAACGATATTAAAGACGATTTTAAGACTTGAGTTTAATGACTATAAGAAGAAAAAAAAAACTTACCATCTTAAGTCTCAGCTCAAACAACTTCTTCTTCCTCCCAGTTAGTTGGGTGACGTCTACTTCAGGTTCTTGGTTATCTTCTTCTTCTTCATCTTCTTCCTCAGAACTCTCTTCCTCTAATCTTTTATCAGCAAGTGACTGCTCGGGAACTTTAGCATTAAGGTTACCGCGCCCATTAACCGCTTCAACTAATCCTGTTGACACATGAAAAAGGAGTATGAGTCTCAGTTCTAACAACTTTATCAGGACAACTACGTGATTATTTCATTAGAATCACAACTAAGTTGCATTATAGCATCAACAGAAACTTGAAGTGAAGATTAGTCACAACTCTTTAAATGAATATATTCTAGCAAATAGCACATCAAACTCAATAGATTCCACACATACGAATAGAGAGTTAAGAAAACAGTACCTAGCTTCTCTAGTCTGGCCTTTGCTTCAGCTATTTTCTTGAAGCAATACTCCACACACTCGTGGTACGGATTTGAAGCGTTTATACAATCCGGATGCACTCTTCTCTCTCTGTCCATATCTCACTGCCTGCAAATCTGTTCAAAGAGGCAGAGGATAAACATCGAAGCACGTTTAAGACCAGATCTAAACTGGGTTCGATAACTAAAAAACCCACATCAAGATGAAGCTAACAATTTCAAAACCCTAAAAGATTTTAGATTCTTGAACTATAAATCGCCATATCTCTCTCGCTTGAAATCGATGAAAACCCAATCGAAATCGCGTGAGGAAACCAACCTGCGAAGAGACTAGACGATTTGGAGGGATCTGCAAGTTCTTCGCTTTATGATAAGAACACCAGAGATTCGCTGACGAAAGAGTTTGGTTTCTCAATGGACAAAAAAAAGGAAAAAGAAAAAAATTTCAATAAGGCCGATAACTGAATGGGCTACAAATGAGCTCGTGAAATATTTGGGCCACTAAAATTATATGTTAATTTTCCTTTTTCATCAACTCTCTCATTTATAATATAAATTATTTAACTCTATAATAGCAAAAAAATGTTTTTCTCTCTCTCTGCGTTTTTTTCGCACCAAAATCTGTTCTTCTCTTTCTCTCTGTGAGAGTTTTTGTCCGTCGATTAGATCCCGTGATACACGAGTTTCATATGGCGGTTTTTGTCCGTTGAGTCAACACTCTAGCGGTTACTTACTTGACATCGTTTGGGATGTTCGGTTGAAGAAACCGCCATGGTTATATATATGTGCTGCTCTGTTTTCTTCTGTTCTTGTAGTTCAATTTCTTACTTGGAGAAATATGAACGACAACTTAAAAATACGAATGCAAGAAATTGATCTGGGTGTCCATGAGACACCTATCGCTTTACCGGAGGCGATTTGCGCTCAAGCGGTGCAATCGAATCGCTTTTCAATTGTGGGAGTTCTTGTGAATCCTCAGAAACAGAATATGAGGGCCCTTATTGGTCAGATGCCTCGATTATGGGGTTTTGCTGATGAAATTGTGGGACGAATTGTTGAGCCAACGAAGTTTCAGTTCGTGTTCCGGTCAGAAGAAGCTCTGAATCTCGTCCTCTGCCGTGGTCCGTGGTCCTTCAGCGAATGGATGCTTGTTACTATACGATGGGACGCGACGTTAACTCCTAATGATTTAAAGGTCATACCTTTCTGGATTCAGATAAGAGGCATCCCTTCACAATTCCTTAATCGTCAGATGGTGGAGTTTATCGCTGATAGTATTGGTCCAGTTCGCGATATTGAATTTGATGAATCTGCTAATCTGACTGATTATGTTCGTGTTAAGGTGGACTGGAACATAGATCATCCTTTAAGGTTTCAAAGGAACTTTCAGTTCACTGCGAATGAAAACACCATTCTGAAGTTTCGTTATGAAAAACTTTGAAATTTCTGTGTTAAATGTGGGATGCTTAATCATGAGTCTAAGGACTGCCCGCTCAATGAGACGGACGATGATACTCCGGCTCCTCCTGACGTTCCCCCTGATAACCCTGATCTTCCTGACAATGATGAGGAGATACCCACAGCTTTTTATTCCGTCTCCTAATACTGTCAACATGCGTTCTGTTCTGGTGGATCCAGTGATAGAATATACTTTGGGGGATACAACGGGATCTACTTCTGAAAATGGGGATATGTTATCCATTCCTCATTTTGACAAAGACAAGGCTGCTGACACTCTACGTTATGTTCAAGCAAAACTTACTAAAGGTAAGTTCAAAAATGGGGAATTACATTCATGGTTGAGGATGTTAGACAGGATTCATGAGTTACCAAACGAGAATCAGACTAGGAAGGATCCTGCACTTCACGGGGTTGTTCGTGAACTGATTCCTGAGGATGACCCAGTGTGTATACCTGGAATTCATAACGTCATAGGTGAGTTCGATCATAAGGATTACTCCATTATGTCACCGGAATGGCCACCAGTGGATAATAACGTCCCCACATACAACCCAATGGAACCGCGTACCCTGTAGGAGGATTATATGGCTGGTTTTGATGAATATGTGAAGGAGGAAGATGACTTCTTTGTGAAGAAACGGAAGCGTGTGGATTGGGTGGCTTACGATCCTGAGAATTCTCCAACAAACCGGATGGACCTGTTTCCGGTTTTCAAAAGAGAGAAGGTTGAGTTTGTAGTTTCAAGCTCAGATGCTGTGTTGGACGGAGGCGCGGGGGGCCCAGTACCCCCACTGTCCCCATGAAGATCACTACATGGAACTGTCAGGGCCTCTGTGCGCCGCTGACAAAAAATAGACTGAAGGAGCTGTGCCGACAGACTTCTCCAGATTTATTATTTCTGATAGAAACCATGAATAAAAATGATGTAGTAAGAGATGTTGTTGCTGGTTTAGGTTTTGATTCCACATATTTAGTTCCTCCTCGTGGCAAGAGTGGAGGATTGGCCCTTCTATGGAAGAAGGATGTAGTAGTCACAAAGCTGTTTGTATCACCAAGACTCATTGATGTTTATGTTCAATACAATGGATTGAATTTTTTTTGTCTTGTGTTTATGGGGATCCTAATCAACAAAGTAGACACATATTATGGAAAAAAATACAAAGAATTGGAAGTACTCGGAATGGACCATGGCTTTTGGTTGGGGACTTTAATGAAATTCTAAATAATTCTGAAAAGGAGGGAGGGCCAGCACGTGAAGAATCTTCCTTTACAGATTTTCGGAATATGTTTATCACTTGCAATCTACGGGATGTTCGTTCTGTTGGTGATAAATTCTCATGGGTGGGAAAACGGAAAACACATGTGATTAAATGCTGTCTTGATCGGGTAGTAGCAAACTCGGAATGGTTATCCTTGTACCCTGCTTCGGAAGCAGAGTTTTTGAGGTTATCAGGTTCAGATCATCGGCCAGTCATTACAACAGTTTCCTATATGACTAATAATATTTGTAAACCCTTCCGTTTCGATAAGCGACTATTCAAAGTCAAAGATTTTTAAAAGCATGTCTACAAGGGGT
Source organism: Sinapis alba (assembly GCA_012274485.2). Lineage (NCBI taxonomy): Eukaryota > Viridiplantae > Streptophyta > Magnoliopsida > Brassicales > Brassicaceae > Sinapis > Sinapis alba. Next base: position 27,555 of record MU107939.1, on the reverse strand, counting down.
GGAATGGTACGGCTGGAAGTCAGTTACAGATAGGACAACGACTTTCAGACTGTAGGAAAGCTATGTCAGTTTGTCGATCACGAAATAAGTTAAATACTGCTAAAAGAATCGAGGAACTGCAAACAGCTTTGGACGCTGCATTAACATCTTCAGGATCCCTTCGGAATCAAATACCTCGGATAAAGAGGGAGTTAGCTCAGGCCTATCGGGATGAAGAGACCTATTGGTTTTTAAAAAGTAGAAACAATTGGTTGTGTCATGGAGACAGGAATACAAAATTCTACCATTCGTCAACCAAGGCACGTTACTCTCGAAATATAATTCATTTGATTCATGATATGAATGGTTTTGTTTACAAAGGAGATACAGATATCGGTAGATATGCTGAATCATTTTTTAAAGAAGTATATCGTAGTGGAAAAACTACTGTGCTTCCTGCTATATTCAAGGATTTTAAGCCCACCGTTACACCGGAAATTAATAATGAAATCACAAGAGACACTACTAATGAAGAAACTCATTTGGCGATTTGCCAAATTGGAGCTGACAAGACACCTGGTCCGGATGGATTGACGGCACGGTTCTACCAAGAATGTTGAGATATTGTGGGGGAAGCAATATGTATGGAGGTTAAAAGTTTTTTCATCACGGGAATACTGTCTCCAGGGCTTAATCATACCAATATTTGTATGATCCCAAAAATAAAATCTCCTCACACTCTGTCTGATTTTCGGCCCATTGCATTGTGTAATGTACTCTACAAAATTATCAGCAAGATTTTGGTTAATCGTTTGAAATCATCCTTAGACAAAATAGTTTCAGATTTTCAAGCAGCATTTATTCCGGGAAGGTTAATTAATGATAATGTGCTAATTGCAAATGAGCTTATGCATTCATTGAAATCAACGAAACGAGTTTCTCAAACTTACATGGCTGTCAAAACGGATATCTCAAAGGAATACGACCGGGTTGAATGGAATTTCCTTGAAAGTACGATGCGCGCCTTTGGCTTCTCGGAAAAATGGATAACATGGGTAATGGCTGTGGTTTCTACAGTGGAGTTCTCAGTCCTTATAAATGGAGTACCACAAGGACATATTATTCCTCAACGGGGTCTACGGCAAGGCGATCCACCATCTCCTTATTTGTATATTCTATGTGCAGATATTTTGAGTCATCTTATTGATATGCAAGTACGAAGGAAGAAGATTAATGGGATAAAAATCGGAAATGGTGCACCATCTATTACCCATCTTTTCTTCGCCGATGATTCTCTTTTTTTTCTGTATTGCAAATCAAAAAAATTGCAAGGCCTTAAAAGATGTGTTTGATATTTATGAGAAATGCTCGGGTCAAAAAATGGATAAATCAGTGGTTACGTTTGGTTCCAGAGTCCATGGTCACAAGCAATATTCTTTAAAAAAAATACTCGGGATCTCAAACATGGTGGTGGTGGAAAGTACATTGGTTTACCAGAACAATTGGTCGCAAAAAGAAAGATATGTTTACTTCAGTTGTGCAAAGTGTCAAGAAACGGACATCCCATTGGAGCTCAAAGTTTCTGTCTCCTGCCGGGAAAGAGGTTATGATCAAATCCATTGCTGTTTCAACCCCATTTTTCGGTGTCATGCTTTAAATTACCCCTTCAAACGACTAAGGAAATTGAAAAGATCTTAATGAGATTTTGGTGGGAGAAACATGGACAAAAAAAAAGTTTACCTTGGATTGCTTGGAAAAAACTACAGTACCCTAAAAAAGAAAGAGGGATGGGTTTTAAGGAGTTATCAACATTCAACGATGCTTTACTTGCAAAACAAGCTCGGCGTATACACTCTAAACCAAAGTGTTTATTTTCTAGGATTTTTAAGGCTAGATATCTCAATAATAAACACCTCTTAGAAGGGCGGACATGTCGACGCCAATCATATGGCTGGAGTTCTCTACTCTCGGGCATTGAACTTTTAAAGAAAGGTTGCAGTTACATAATAGGAGATGGAAGGGATGTTAGGGTTTTTAAAGATAACTGGTTACCAACAAATCCACCAACACTGGCTATTACTACTGTCGACAATGACCTCCGTGTTAGTGATATTATGCTTGATTCCCCTGTTCGGCAATGGAATCCAGAGGCGGTACAAACTTTTTTGAGTTTGGAGGAGCAAGGGCTGGTACACAAAATTTATCTCAGTCAATCACCTAATAAGGATCAGTTGATTTGGAGTCAAACGAGAGACGGTAATTACTCTGTCTCGTCGAGTTACAAACTTGCTAGATGTTCATTAGAGGTTCCCGGGTACCGGCATCAAATACCTTTTGGAGATCCCATTCTAAAGAATAAAATCTGGAAATTGGATATAATGCCAAAACTAAGACATTTTCTTTGGAGAATTATTTCACGAGCAATTGGAACTACTACACGTTTGAATTCCAGAGGAATGAATCTAGATCCAGTGTGTCAGCGATGTGGTCTTGACGAAGAAACTATAAATCATTGTTTTTTTGCATGTCCTGATTCGGTATCTATATGGCGTTTATCGAACCTACCATATGCATCTCCTTTATTAACAATAGAATCTGTGGAGTAAAAAATATCATTTCTGTTACAACAATACGGGGAGGGGTCACTCACTTTACACCAACGACTATTACCTTTCTGGATTTTGTGGCGAACTTGGAAGAAGAGGAATACTTTGTTATTTCGGAGAAAGATCATTTCAAGTCCGGTTACAGTTGATAATGCTTTAGCTGATGTTCAAGAATGGATTTCACATGTTTGTCCACCAATTACTACGAAGGTTTCTACATGTTTAACCTCGGCAGCAAACAAACATTTCACTTGGCAACGGCCACAAGCAGGGTGGTTTAAGTGTAATTACGATGCGGCTTTTAACGCTAATTCGGGTGAGGCTAAAGCAGGCTGGATTGTTCGTGATAGTCAAGGCCAGCCTATTATGTGGGGATCGGCTCATTTGGGGTTTGCAGTTTCGTGTTTGGAAGCAGAAGAAAAATCACTACTTGTTGCAGCTCAACATGCATGGATAGGAGGATTCCGTATGCTGATATTTGAGGGAGACTCGGAAGTTCTTGTCAACGCTATTAATGGACGAATTCAAGACATTTCAATCCATAATGTTTTACATGATTTATATTGTTGGCAACATAGGTTTTTCTCATTGAATTTCTTGTTTGTAAAACGTTCCGGGAATCAAGCAACTCATTTTTTAGCTCAAAAAGGTCCTATGAACTCATGCTTTGAAAATTGTAAAGTTCACCCACCAAAATGGTTAACTCCAACTTTGTATTCAAATACTATGTTATCATATTAATAAAGTTAAAGTTTGTCGAAAAAAAATAATAATAATAATATAAATTATTTACAAGTATTTTTTTTTCAAATATTGAAGTGTTTTCACATTTTATAAAATTTCTATTTTTTAATATTTAGCCAACTAAGTTGATAACCCATGATTTGTTGAATAAATAATACTTTTGTAGAAGGATATTTTTTTAGTTTTGAAATTTCCTAAAATCTCTATATTATTATTTGATAAATCATTTTCTTACGTGTCGTGTTAATGTTAATTTTTAGAATAGTCAATTAAAATAATAGTCTTAATGAATTAAAATATTATACATAATACAATTGTTATGATATTCTATTTTTATTCAATGATATCTTAAGTTAAGGTTTTAATTTTAATTTCTTATTCAGTGTTTTCTAAATAAGATTAACACAAAAGGAAAATATCCATAAAAATAAATTATAAAACAGTATACATATAAACATGATTTCAAAAAGAATTTAGAAACAAAAATTTAAATAGTATAAATAGATTACATATTGATTATTTGATCAACCATCTCATCCTATCTTATTTTTCAGAAAATGTTATGACTAATTATTTTAGTTGGTAGAGTATTTTGATTTTCAAGTAGAGAATATAACACTCATTACAACTGGTTAAACGTCTTGAACATCACCTAAAACTCCTACGTATACAAGAAATCCAACCATAGACCAATCCAAAAGACTACTTAACCACCAACATGAGAAATACACTTTTATTAACGTTGGATTGTATTATTAAACTTTCTACGCAAATAGTCTAAACAATGAGAACTAGTAAAACAAATATAAAAAAAAGATATACCAGTAGGGATCCAATATGAACCAACACACATCTATTTTGTATATGAATGACTAAAATTTTTTTCATATAAAAACTAGATTTTTGTTTTTGGATTAGTTGATATCAAGAGAGATAATCTTCGTATTAATCAAAAACATCACAATTCAAACTGAATTGAGAATGATTGACAAGACAACTCTTTATATTGTTCTATTAATAAATAACATAGTTAAAGAGATTACCGTTCCATAAAATTTTAAGCTGTCTTTCGGAGTAAACATAGTTTGCAGCAAGAACTTCATCACCATCAAATAAAAAAATCATAAGCAATTGAAGCCGGTAAGACTTGTCGGCACTATCCGCAGTAGATCTGTCGATAACCTTTTTTAATCGATTCAGTTGAATAAAAAAAATCATTTCCAAAATTATTGGAAGAAACATACAAACGAACAATAAAATACTTTGTCATATTTAAAATAAATTGGCAATCAAACAAATCAAATGACCGAAAATAAAACAAATAAAAAAACAGAAACAAAACGAATCAAACAAATCGATGTCCGATCTATAGAAACCTCCGACCATCGGCTTGAAACTATAAAAATTCTCTTATTTCTCTCTTGACAGCTAGTTTTTTTTCCACTCTGGAAAAATACTATACAACAAATACACATCTAACCATATCTTTTTAATGTTATGACTAATTTAAAATAATAATTAATTCAAAAATTAAAATTAAATTTATGATTATCAATAGATCAAAGCTAAATTTGATTAGATTGATATCAATTTAATTTATATTTTCATATTTTTCTTAAAATAAAAATAACAAATTGCACATTTATAAAACTGAAACAACAACCAACATAAATATACACATCCAATCGTTTTTAAATGTTATCACTAACTTAAATAAATATTAAATTCGAAAATTAAAAGTAAAATCTTGATTGTCAAATTATCAAAGCTAAACTTAGCTATATTAATACCAATCTAATTTATATTTTCATATTTGCTTAAAACAAAATATAAAAAGTTAATTTATTTACAAAACTAAAATAAAAAACTGGAAGTTAACAAAAATTGATTTTATTTATTTGAACTCAAAATAGTTGTATTTTAATTTGGAAAATTAATTTCAACATAGTATACACCAAAAAATAGATAATTAAACCTTCAGAATTAATATAATTGCATGTATAGTTAAAAAAACATCATGTTAGTATTTAAATAAATTTTTATCTGTTATATATATCAATTATAAATTCAAAATTAATTTTATAAATAAAGTAAAACATTACTTTAATTAATTATTATGATTAGTTATTTTGTAAATATTAATGTGAGAGTGGCACATATGAAACAGACTTATTTATCTATACTATTATTTGCGAAGTGATTTTTCATATCCGAGTTCTTACGTTAAAAGTTAGAACGGTTAATCAATAAATTCAACCAATTATGAAAAATTTAACATTAATTAAGTGGTCATAATATCTAATAAATGAAAAGGTACATGAAAATATGTAAACTATTTATATTGTGAAAGAGTTTTTTTTGCTGAACCTACCTACAATTGAAAACAGAGGGCGTAAAAATTTTGGCCAAAAAATAAATAAGATAATTCTTTTATATATGTATATATATGTTTTTATATTTATTATCCAAAATAATATTTTCAATCATAAAAATTAATAATTTAAGAAATATAAATACATAATTAAATATTAATTGAAGAACAAACACAATGACTATAGTATATAAAAAAATTTAAACAAAAAATTAACATCATATATATTGATGAAAAACTTTATTACATATTGTCAATTTAAATTTTTAAAAGTATAAACAATAATTTATCATGCTAATCATTGAATCAATAATATATGTTTTAATAAGATGATTAAACCCGCATCAACGGGCAAAACATCTAGTTAAATAATATGAGAGACAGTTAACTAACAAATTATATTAGAAAATAGAGGTAGTAAATTTGAGTTTTTGTAAAATATTATTCCATATACAAATTATTATTAAATTACTTATAAACATAATAACAATCACATGAAAACTAACCTAGGGTTTAAAAAAAAGTACAATGGAATTAACATTTTTCTCAAACCGTGCAGGCTAACCCGCTGCAGGTTGCGGTCACTAAACATAGTCCAGACCCGCAACGTTACTGTCTGATGGATTTGCTGTTTGGCCCGCGGGTTGGGCTCCGATTTAGTCTGTTTCTTGGTTAGCTTTGAAATGAGTATGTCTCCATCCTTTTCACTAACATGAATAGACTGATCCCGAGAATCTTTTAAGGTTTAATGAACCAGAAAAAGTTAGATTGCTGACAGAAAAAAAAATAGTCAAATTATGATCCCAAAACGTATGTAGTAAACGAGCCTTTGCCCCAAAACGATGTGAAAACTCAGGAAAGACTCAAACTTTGTATATTATTTCACCACTTACAAGATTATAACAGATTCCTTATATACATCAAGACGTAAACTGAAAACTCTAAGTGGACAGGTTGTAATCTTATGACGCGTGTCCTTCTCAACACCCTTAGATCACTGTTGCAAGCTGCTTGAACTGGTTCTGCAGGACCACACATCCAGCTGGTTTCTCCCTCACAGAGACCGTACTCTTCTGTCGCTTGCTCTGTTTTGAATACAAGACCGTTGCTCTGTTTTCATTAACCCCTGATGGGCTTGTTGTTGTCTCGAGGCCCATCTCCACTTCACACTCAAAGCCCATCTTCCTTTGTTCATTTGAACTCTGGCCGTTACCGCCAACACCCCCCTCCCTCAAACTTAGGAGCGGTGGAACTCCGACACCAAGTTTGGATCGTAAATGTACAAACGCACGGCGGGGAAGAGATTTAGTAAAGATATCTGCGACTTGAGCCTCAGCGGAGATGTGATTAACTTCAACAAGACCAAGTGCAACCCGTTCGCGAATGTAATGATAATCGACCTCAATGTGTTTTGATCAGCGGTGGAAAACCGGATTCGCGGACAAGTGAATCGCTGAGAGATTGTCACAACGGAGCAGAGCTGCTTCATCCTGCCAAATCCGTAAGTCGCGGAGAAGATAGTTGATCCATGTTAACTCAGCAGCAGTCTATGCCAAATCTCTGTATTCGGCTTCAGTGGACGATCGCGACACTGTTGGTTGTCTCTTGGCACACCAAGATACCAAGTTGGAGCCAAAGAAGGTACAGAACCCAGTCGTGGATCTTCGAGTGTCCTGACACCCCGCCCAGTCGCTATCACTGAAGGAATTGAGATGTAGAGAGTTCTCGGTTCTTAGATGCAGACCCAACTCCGATGTGCCTCGAATATAACGCAGTATACGCTTCAGCATTGTGAAGTCAGTAAAGGTGGGGGAATGCATCCTTTGACAAACGAAGTTGACTGCAAATTGGATGTCTGGTCGGGTTAGCGTGAGGTACTGAAGTTTCCCTGCCAAGATATGAAAGTATGTGGGATCGGAGAAGAGTTCTTTATCTTGATAGGCAGCATAAAGTCTAGAGGGAAGAGGAGTCGGTGTCGGATGAGCATTCTTCATACTAGCTTCAAATAATATTTCTTCTGCATATTTTGTTTGATCCAAAAACATTCCCTGTTCGTGATATTGAACCTTGATGCCAAGAAAATAGCTGATAAGCCCCATGTCCTTCATCGAGAATTTTTGACTGAGCTCCGTTATCAAATCCTTAACCAACGCTTCCATGTTTCCCGTAAGCAACACATCGTCGACATATAGAAGAAGTGCCAGAGTTTGACAGTTGTGGTGATACGTGAACAGCGAGGGATCTGCAGGACTGCAGGTGAAAACAAACTCAAGTAGGAAGCTGGTAAACTTATTAAAACCACGCCCGCGGAGCTTGCTTGAGCCCATACAGAGCCTTGTTCAATTTGCAAACAAGATTAGGAAAGTTTGGATTGACAAACCCAGGGGGTTGCTCAATAAATACCTCTTCTTGTAGCTCCCCATGTAAGAAAGCATTCTTGACGTCTAACTGACGAACTGCCCATCTTTTAGCAACTGATACACTCAAGACAATTCGAATTGTGGATGTTCGAACCACTGGACTGTACGTCTCAACAAAGTCTATCCCCTCTTCTTGAGTATAACCTTTAGCCACAACCCGTGCCTTGCGCTTGAAAACTTTACCATCTGCATCAAGTTTGTTCGTATAGATCCAACGACTCCCAATAACATTCATCTCTGCAGTTCGTGGTACCAAAGTCATGTACCATTATGTTCCTGCGCTTTCATTTCATCCCCCATAGCATCACACCAGTGTGGATCTTTCAATGCTGCAGTAACAATAGTGGGAATTGTAGGAAGATCTGCTCGAGTAAGGAGAGCATAGCGCGGATTCTGCTTGCGTATTCCCCTCTGAAGTCTCGTTGTCATAGGATGAGTACGAGTTGCAGGCTGAGACAGAGGAATGTCATCTGGTCTTATAGGAGAATCCTCTTGTTCAACAGCTTCTGCAATATCTTCAAAGTCAGGTTCAGGAGAGCACTCTCTTGATGAATCATTCTGTTGATATTGATCGTGTGGAACTACAGGAACAAGAATCATAGGGAGAAGGTGGGTGGGGGGGATCTGGAGAAGACTGCCAAGCTTTGAGAAGAGGTGTGGAATAAAGATCAACATAATCACGATACCGATTCTCAAAAGGGAAGTTATCTTCATCAAAGATAACGTGACGAGATATGTATATCCGACCAGTAGGAGGATAGAGACATTGATAGCCTTTATACTGAGCATGATATCCAAGGAAGATGCATTGTAGAGAGCGTGGATCAAAGTTTTGGCTTCAGTAAGAACGCAAACATGGAAAACAAGCAGTTCCAAAGACGCGTAGATGAGAGTAATCGGGCTTCCTCTTGGGAAGAAGTTCAAATGGAGATATAAACACCACTGCTGATGATGGAAGGAGATTATTCACGTAGTTGGCTGTGAAAAAGGCTTCCACCCAGAACTTGAAAGGTGTTTTACTCTGAAATAGCATAGATAGAGCAAGCTTTGTTAAGTGTTTATGCTTCCGCTCGGCGAGACCATTTTGTTCCGGTGTGGACGGACATGATAACTGATGATGAATTCCCCGGCTGATCAAATGACTTTTCATGGAGTGATTGACAAATTCACCACCACCATCACTTTGAAACACCTTGATCTTACTGTTGAACTGATTTTCCACTTGATTTTGAAATGCCACAAAAACTTGAAAGAAATCAGACTTTGCTTTAAGTGGAATCAACCAAGAATATCTAGAGTAATCATCCACAAAGATTGCATAATATTTGAATCCTTTATTCGATACAATAGGAGATGGTCCCCAAAGATCACAATGTATTCGATCAACGGGTGCCACAGCATTAGATAAAGAACTGAAAAACGGTAACTTATAAATCTTCCCCATCTGGCAAGGCTCACAAATGGAGGATGTGCTGCTCTTATTCACTGAAATCACCTTACTGTTCTTTAAATGTTGAAGAATCTGAGAATTTGCATGCCCCAACCGTCTGTGCCACACCATGTCACTTGCTGCAACCTGTCTGTTTGAATAGAAAGCAACAAATTCTGCATCCTTCAACATATAGATCCTCAATACAAGGTCCTTTGGTCACTACTTTTTGAGTATTCAAGTCAATCACAGACACAGAGTTAGCATAAAAAAACACCCCACATGGATAATCATCACACAACTTTGCGATAGACAACAAGGATTTCTGAATTTTTGGACACACTAACACATCAAGTCGAGGTATACTACCTTGAGGAGCAGTAATGACCGTAGAGCCAATGTGTGTAATCGGGAGAGTGTTTCCATTGCCCACCATAACTGTCATGTCCATGATATGGATTAGCTTGTTGCAGGGAAGATGCAGATGTTGTGATATGAGCAGTTGATCCTGAGTCGGGGTACCATTCCTTTCCAGTCTCGTCTGACACTTGAAACGCAGCAAGAGCCTTCGAAACATCATTGCTTTGGTAAGCATTATCAAACCGATTCCAACATTTCAAAGCAGAGTGACCTATACGACCACAAATTTGACACACAGGGCGATTGTTGTCGTTTGTCTGAGACTGGTTTCAACCGGAGGTGTTGACTTGTTGAGAGAAGCCACGTCCCCTTGTAGAGAAGCCTCCACCTCTGCCTCTACTTCCAAAACGAGAGTAGTTATTACCACGTCCTCGTTGATTGTTGTTGTTATAGCCCCTAGTTGAGTTTGGAAAGCGGTGAAGGGTGTGACCTCAGTTTGTGTCTCATAAGACTGAAGACGTGTGTGAAATCCAATTATCTCAGAGACAACATCACCAAAAGTTGGAGGAGGTATCGCGACATGGAACTCTGCACCACCGTAGAAATGGGATCATACTCTCTAGCAAGGCCATTTAAGAAGGTGAAGATCTTCATAGACTCTTCCACTGGTTTACCAATCGAGCTCAGTTGGTCACAAATAGCACGAAAGTCACGGATATACACTAGAAGCTCCTTTCCCCGAGTTGTAAGAAGATGAAGACGACGGCGAAGGTCGAACTCCCGAGCAACAAAGCTCTTATTAAAGTTATCTGCCAAAGAGATCCATACATCTTGAGATGTGACAAGATTGTGAACATACTCCAATACTTCCTCCGTTAGGGTTCCAAAAAGCCAAGACTTGATGAGCTGGTTCGTACACCGCCACGCCTCATACAGAGGATTCGAAGTGATGACAGGAACATCGTCGATGACGTTAGTAACTGTGGCTGCTGGAGCTACCACCTGGCCATTAACGAAGCCGAAGAGTTTCTGACTGTAGAGGAGGGCTTCAAACTGGGTTTTCCATAGTAAGTAATTGGTTTCATTCAACTTCAGAGTAACAGAGCTTGCAACATGTAAGCTCGATGGAAACGGGTAAGGACCTTGAGCACCGGTCATGACAGCAACCTGTTAAGGTTATCAATGCTCTGATACCATGTGAAAACTCAGGAAAGACTCAAACTTTGTATATAATTTCACCACACTTTACAAGATGATAACAAATTTTTTTATATACATCAAGACGTAAACTGAAAACCCTAAGTGGACAGGTTGTAATCTTATGACGCGTGTCCTTCTCAGCACCCTTGGATCACTGTTGCAAGTTGCTCGAACTGGTTCTGCAGGACCACACATCCAACTGGTTTCTCCCTCACAGAACCTGTATTCTTCTGTCGCTTACTCTGTTTTGAATACAATATCGTTGCTCTATTTTCATTAACCCCTGATGGGCTTGTTGTTGTCTCGAGGCCCATCTCCATTTCACTCTCAAAGCCCATCTTCCTTTGTTCGTTTGAACTCTGGCCGTTACCGCCAACAAATGAATCATCCAATTGGTCAAACATTTACTTGACAGGACAGTAAACAAAAACAAATTGATAATGAATCATAAACTGATACAATAAAAACCCGATAGTAGTACAAGCAGAATACATTAGGAGACCAAAAAAAAGAGTTTGCTTTCACCCTATGTAACTTCTACAGTAACCCCCTTTGATCTTCCTCTACTACAAAGTTCATTTATAACATCAGAGTATGCAATGCCCTCAGTGTTAAGTTCCTCCTTTGATTCAGCATTTTCCTGTGCCTCTCCCTGCAAACTCTGTTTAACGGATCCAAACTTTCCAGAAACTTTCTCCAACAATTCTTCTGCTTCACTCAGCTTCCCATCTTCCATAAGTGCAGTGACAATACTGTTGTATGTAAACCGATCAGGTTCTAGTCTTTTCTCCTCCATTTCTGATAGAAGATCAAATGCTTCTTTTAGCTTCCTGTCCTTGCAGAAAGCAGAGATCATCGTGTTGTATGTAACCGTATCAACCTCTCTCTCCTCGATAAGCGAATTAAAGAAATTGAGAGCCTTTTCTGTCATACCCTCCTTACAAAGACCATTGAGAAGAATGTTACATGTGTAGTTATCCGGCTTGAAAGAGTGTCTGACGCTTTCGTTGTAAAACTCAAAGGCTTTCTCAACACGTCCTTCTTTGCAATATCCATGGATGATTGAATTGAAAGTAGTGTCATCAGGAAGCAAACCGCTCTCAGCAAGCTCATCGAACTTTTCAATTGCTAGCTCAGTTTTCCCATTGTGACAGAGACCTCCAATTAAAGAATTGAACGTGCTCACGGTAGGAATGATCTTTATCTTCTTCATCTCTTCCCACATCTCCAAAGCTTTCTCAACCTTTTCTTCCCTGAAGTAACCTGTGATTAGTGTGCCATAACTAACCTCGTCAACAATATACCCTCGCTTGCGAGCACTATCCAGCAAATTGCGAGCTTCATCCAGTTTCCTCTCTTTACATAAAGCATCAAGAATGGTATTAAGTGTAATGGTATTCATCTTAATGCCTTTCTGCCTCATCTCACGCATCATCTCAAGTGCACCATTCAAGTCTCCTACTTTCAAATACCCTTTTATTAGAGTATGATAAGTAACTCTATCAGGAGAAAACCCATGCACCTCAACCAGTTCCTTAACATTTCTACTAACCTCTTCCATCTTCTCTTCTTTACAAAGCCATTTAAGAGATATGTTATGAGTCACTTGGTTAGGTTTAATACCATGATTTTCCATTTGCTCCATTAACTTCTTAGCTTCCAAACTAAGCCCCAATTCAAAACACCCATCAATCAACGTATTGTAAGTAACCACATCAGGCAGTAACTTCAAGTCCTTCATCTCACCCATTAACTCAAGAGCTTCCTTGATACTTCCCGCATTGCACAGCCCATTCATCAACATGTTATAAGTGCGAATATCCGGTAACATGTTAGTTTGCTTCATCAGCTCCACAATCTGAAACGCTTCCTTCAATGAACCCAATTTACAATAACCATAGACTAGATTATTGTAAGTATCTTTATTTGGCACTAACCCATGCTTCTTCATATCCAACAACAGTTCCTTAACATCATTCAACCGCCCCTTCTTAGACATCGCTTTCAATATCGTATTGTAAGTGACATTATCAGGCTGCACCTTGAACTCACTAACCATCCTCTCAATCATTCCCACGGCATCGTCGAGCTTCCCTTCCAAGCAATACCCATGAATCAACACATTGAAAGTCTTCGCATTTAGCGAAACACCGAGTTTAACCATGTCATCAAACACTTCTCTAGCATTTGTAAGAGAGAAGCTAGAAGGGTACCTGACCAAACCAATGAGAAGAGTGTTGCAAGTGAGAGGGTTTGGTTTGAGCTTCAACCGAACCATCTTCTGGAAGATCTGTAACGCGACGTGAGGTTTCCCGGCTTGAAGGTAAGCGCCGAGGGAAACGTCGAAGAGGGCTTTAGAGGGAGGAGGAGAGAGATGGAGATTCGGGTGGAGGAGGGAGTTGCAGAGAGAGAGTGGTCCATCGGAGGTTCGGATGTGGGAGACGAGGAGCGATTTGGCGTCGGCGAATTTGTGGTGGGAGATGAGAGAACGGACGACGGAGAGAAGGGGAAGAGGAGAGTCCGATGGGAATGCGTCGGGGGTCGAAGCTTTAGCCCAGTGGAAGAGAGAGAGGAGAGTTTCGGGTCTCTTAGCGAGTGAAGGAGAGGAGAAGAGAGAGAGGAGGAGAGGCTGAGTGATTTGAGGGATGTAAGGATTTAGGGTTTCGAGCAAATGGGTTTTCTCCGATGTGAGAATTGATGAAAGGGTTTTGAGTAATTGAGATTCCGGTGGCTTCAGAGTCGCCATTGTTGTCGGAAGTCTGATTGCATCGTCGAGGAGAAATGTATGAAGGCTTTTCATTACAATGGCTAAACCGTTACAAACCGAGCCTCCTGAACCGGAAATTGGAGACACATAGCTCCTTTTTTATTGTATAGTTGTTCTGACTGCTTATTCCATGAAAAATGCATTTGTTGATTTAATTAGAGATCTTCGTAACAACCACCAAGACAACGTTCAGGCACAGCAATATTCAGATACTGTAAAGCTTGTTAATATCAACAAAGAAGCTCAGAACTCAAAAAGGCTAAACGATGGACAAGCCCAAAGCGAATGGAGGCCCAAGACAGCTACGAGATCAGAAGCTAATAACGTTAACTTGGAAACAAAGAGGCAAGGAGACAGAGATCTTAATAACGTTAAAGGAAAAGCTGCAGAGAGTACAAGGTACAAGATAGAGACAACAAACAGCTTCTCAGCCTTAGGATCAATCACAGAAGAGTGACAAGAGACATGGGTACTAGGGTTTAAGAAATGTAATAGAAAGTATAAAAGCAGCTACTTTGTAATTAAGCAACAAGCAAGAATATATGAAAATGTTTATCTTCTTCAAACTCCTCTGAGATTAAGTTCTGTTTTCATGGTATCAGAGCTCATGGAAATGCCAACCATGGGACTCGTTTCTGTTCCGTCTCTGAGTATCACGAACTGTGTCACAGTAAAACTCACGGACCGCAACTATGTCTTGTGGAAGACTCAGTTCGAGTCGTTCCTATCAGGCCAACGCCTGCTGGGTTTCGTCACCGGAGCAATTCCGACACCATCTCGAACTCTATCTCTTCCAGGAATCGACAACGTGTTAACAGAGAAGGAAAATCCTGACTTTATCACTTGGAGCCAAATAGATCAGGTTATCAAGGCGTGGATTCTGGGTTCGCTTTCAGAAGATCTTCTCAGCGTCATAGTACACTGCACTACCTCCAAAAGCGTATGGGACACTCTTGCTGCTCAGTTCACCAAAGTCTCCTCTTCCCGGTTGTTCGAGCTACAACGCAAGCTTCAAACTGTCTCTAAGGGAGAGAAGACCATGACAGATTACTTAAAAGAGGTAAAGTCTTTATGTGACCAACTAAACGCTGTAGGTTACACGGTTGATGAAAAGATGAAGATTTTTGCGGCTTTACATGGACTGGGACGTGAATATGAACCGATAAAGACCAGTGTTGAAGGTTCTCTTGACAGTTTTCCAGCACCATCTTTCGAATCTGTGGTTCCGAAGCTTATAGGATATGATGACAGACTCAAAGCTTACGAAACCAGCTCTGTCTCTTCGCATATGGCCTTCGCTGTGAGCCAACCAGACAACAGATCTATGGGGTATTATCAGCAGAACAACAGGGGTCGTAACAATAACAGGTATAACAAAGGCAGAGGATCATACACAACCAGAGGCAGGGGATTTCATCAACAAATCTCTACGGGTACGAGCTCTCCTGGTGCTTACGGCTCCTCCTCTGGATCAGTAGTATGTCAAATCTGTGGAAAAACGGGACATCCAGCATTGAAGTGTTGGCACAGATTCAACAACAGCTACCATGATGAAGACATGTCTGCAGCTCTTGCAGCAATGAGGATAACAGATGTTACTGATGTCAGTGGTCATGAATGGGTACCGGACAGCGGAGCTTCAGCACACATCACTAATACTCATCAAGTGTTGCATCAGTCACAGCCTTACCAGGGACACGACACGGTGATGATGGCTGATGGAAACTTCTTGCCGATAACACACACAGGCTCTGCAAGTCTTCCCTCTACATCAGGTAACCTCCCTCTTACTGATGTTTTAGTCTGTCCAAGTATTGCTAAATCATTATTGTCTGTGTCTAAACTCACAAGAGATTATCCATGTACATTTGAGTTTGACTGTGATGGTGTTCGCATTAATGATAAGGCATCAAAGAAGCTCCTGGTTCTGGGAAACTTCAATAAGGGTCTGTATAGTCTGGAAGAACCTCGTTTGCAGGCTTTGTTCTCTACTAGGCAAAGGAGTGCAAGCGATGTTGTGTGGCACAGGCGTCTGGGTCATCCTCATTCTCAGATTCTACAGCATCTTTCTTCTATTAAGTCTATCCAAATAAATCAGTCCACCAAGTCGGTGTGTGAAGCTTGTCAGCTAGGGAAAAGCTCAAGACTTCCATTTTCTGCTTCTTCTTTTGTTGCTACTAGATGTCTTGAGAGGGTTCATTGTGATTTGTGGGGACCCTCTCCCATATTGTCTGTACAAGGGTTCAGATATTATGTTGTTTTCATTGACAATCACTCTCGGTACTCATGGATCTATCCGTTGAAATTAAAATCTGATTTCTATTCCACCTTTAAAGCGTTTCAAGAGCTTGTGGAAAATCAGTTTCAGTGCAAGATGGGGTCATTTCAATGTGATGGGGGAGGAGAATTCATAAGCTCTCAATTCTTACAACATCTAAAGGATAGAGGTGTACAACACCTTATCTCTTGTCCCCACACCCCGCAACAAAACGGTTTAGCCGAAAGAAAACATAGGCACATCACGGAGTTGGGATTGTCAATGTTGTTTCAGAGCAGGGTGCCTCACAAATTCTGGGTAGAAGCATTTTTTACAGCAAACTATCTGATAAACTTGCTTCCCACGTCAACAAATGAAGATGCTGTGTCTCCATATCAACTCATATTTGGAAAGTCACCAGAATACACCTCATTGAGAACCTTTGGGAGCGCATGCTTTCCAATGCTAAGGGAGTATGCTCTCAACAAATTCGATCCTCGGTCTCTCAAATGTGTCTTCCTAGGGTACAGCAACAAACACAAAGGATACCGGTGTCTATTTCCTCCTACGGGACGAATGTATATAAGCAGACATGTTATATTCGATGAGCTCAGGTTTCCATTCGCTGAAGAATACAGAAACCTTCAAGCTCCAGCTGACACGCCATTATTGAAAGCTTGGCATAGAAGCTCAGACAGTGCCACATACGCGTCAGAGTCAGCTCAAAACAACCCTGCAGTGCACACGCCAGCAGTAATTTCTCACACTGCACAGGAAGAAGTCAACCCTCTGTTTACAAGTGATGATTTCCCTCCTCTACCTCGAACAAGAGTGCATGATACAATCTCAGATATAGATGCTTTGGCAAGGGGTCAAGAAACTACACAATCTTCTCCTGCAGCGAGTCACATTCAAAACAGAGTGGATGAGATAACTGAGACAACTCTTCCAGCAACAGAACCAAACGATGAAACGGTTCAAAACTCTACCGTTGCAGTGACTGATATGGATGAAAACTCTGAAGTACCTTCATCAAACAGAGTGTCTGTCACAACTCAATCAGTGGCTAGTTCAATCAATGCTCATCCGATGATAACAAGATCGAAAGCAGGAGTCTACAAGCCAAACACAAGATATGTGTTGTTAACACAGAAGATTGCATTTCCTGAGCCAAAGACAGACTCTGAGGCGTTAAAACATCCAGGGTGGAATAAAGCAATGACAGAAGAGTTTGATAACTGCAAGGCAACAAACACTTGGAGCTTGGTTCCTCACACAGCTGACATGCATGTTCTTGGTAGCAAATGGATACACAGAACCAAGATCAACTCAGATGGAACCTTAAATAAACTCTAGTCGAGGTTAGTAGCTCAGGGAAACGCGCAAGAAGAAGGCATTGACTATTTGGAAACCTATAGCCCAGTGGTTAGAACAGCTACGGTCCGTTTAGTTCTCCATCTAGCCACCATCATGAAGTGGGAAATCAAGCAAATGGATGTGCAGAACGCGTTTTTACATGGGGATCTAACTGAGACCGTGTACATGCGACAGCCAGCAGGATTCATCGACAAAGAGCATCCCACACATGTGTGTCTGCTCCACAAATCTCTATACGGACTCAAACAGTCACCTCGCGCATGGTATGACAAATTCAGTACATTCTTACTTGCGTTTGGGTTTGTTTGCAGCAAGAAAGATCCGTCACTATTTATATATTCAAGAGATAAAGACCTCATCATGCTCCTGCTATACGTCGATGATATGTTACTTACCGGAAACAACTCAAGCACTCTGAAACAGCTTCTGGAGCAGTTAAGCAGTCAGTTTAGAATGAAAGATATGGGACAAATGAGTTACTTTCTGGGGCTACAGGCGCATTTTCATGAGAATGGATTGTTTGTGCATCATCAAAAATATGCAGAAGACATTTTAATGATCGCAGGAATGCAAGACTGTGCTGCAATGCCTACTCCTCTCCCTCTGCAACCGAATAGAACTCAGAATCAGGATGTGCCATTTCCCAATCCTACGTACTTTCGGAGTCTCGCGGGTAAACTTCAATATTTAACCCTCACTCGTCCTGACATTCAATTTGCTGTAAATTTCATCTGCCAGAAGATGCATGCGCCTACAGTCTCGGACTTTCATCATCTGAAACGAGTGTTACGATACATCAAGGGAACTACTACTATGGGAGTTAATCTCAGTAAGAACACCGACTGTACTATGCGAGTTTACAGTGATAGCGATTGGTCGGGATGTCAAGACACGCGAAGATCAACAGGGGGTTTCTGCACATATCTGGGACAAAACTTGATCTCATGGTCCTGTCGCAAGCAACCAACTGTCTCTAGAAGCTCAACCGAGGCAGAATACAGGACGTTGTCTGATGCAGCAACAGAGATAACTTGGCTGAGTCATGTCGTACGAGAGCTTGGGATTTCACTGCAATCAACACCAGAGCTGTACTGTGACAACCTATTTGCTGTCCTGCTATCAGCCAACCCGACATTTCACTCTAAAACCAAGCACTTCGAGAATGATTATCAGTATATCAGAGAGAGGGTAGCTCTAGGCGCTGTTACAGTGACACACATTCCAGGGCACCAACAGATAGCGGATATATTCACCAAGTCACTTCCAGTTCAGAACTTCATTAAGCTTCGATCCAAACTTGGTGTTATGCTTCCTTCCACACCAAGTTTGAGGGGGCATATCAACAAAGAAGCTCAGAACTCAAAAAGGCTAAACGATGGACAAGCCCAAAGCGAATGGAGGCCCAAGACAGCTACGAGATCAGAAGCTAATAACGTTAACTTGGAAACAAAGAGGCAAGGAGACAGAGATCTTAATAACGTTAAAGGAAAAGCTGCAGAGAGTACAAGGTACAAGATAGAGACAACAAACAGCTTCTCAGCCTTAGGATCAATCACAGAAGAGTGACAAGAGACATGGGTATTAGGGTTTAAGAAATGTAATAGAAAGTATAAAAGCAGCTACTTTGTAATTAAGCAACAAGCAAGAATATATGAAAATGTTTATCTTCTTCAAACTCCTCTGAGATTAAGTTCTGTTTTCAGTTAAAGCCACTCCTTTTGATTATAGAAGTGGCCATGTCAATCTAAGTGCTGCTCTAGATGCTGGTCTTGGCTTCGGTGCAGCCTATCTGTTGCTTAACGTGGTCGACCGATCTCAGGCCATGTTCTTAGATTACGAGCTTTAAACTTTTAGATCGATAACGTCTCCATAATTTTTTTACTTCGAGACCTCTAGTAATAGAGAAGACTCAAGGGCATAAAGAGTGTTTTAGAAAAAACAATATGTTGTTGTTTGCTGGTGAATCAGTTAGAGTGGATGTCTAGTGAGACTATGCGGAGTTCTGTCTGGAAACTGTTTAAAACTATATGAATGTTAAGAGTGAGGGTCTGAAACACGAAGTGACCACAAATGTTCAACCTTTCTGTATTGTCTCTGAGTATTACATGGTTTCTTCATGAAACAAGGGGAAAAAAAACAGAACACTTGTCTTTCTGGAATATGTATACACTACCATCAAACGCACTTGCAAAATCTGTCTTACTTTCATTGGATCTAAAACATTAACAGAACACAACAATGTATCTTTTCTCTTCTGCCTTTTCTAGTTTAACATGTCCAATTCTGCCCTCAACAGTCAAAACTCTTGATCTTTGCGCACAAGACGCTCAGCATCTCCAAGCTCGACTTCACCGCCTTTCCTTTCTATCCCATCCTGAAACATCAACTCTATCTGCTCCAGCGACTTCCCGCTTGTCTCCGGGACTAACATGTACACAAAGATAACTGAGAGCGCAGACACAAGGGAGAAGACAAAGAAGGTTCCTCCGACAGTGATGGCCCGTGATACAGAAAGGAAAGACATGGCCACTATACCGCTGCAGACCCTGTTCCCGACAGCTCCAAGCGCTGATGCCTGCGCTCTTAGCCGTAACGGGAAGATCTCTGACGTCAAGACCCAGCAGACAGGTCCCATTCCAATAGAGAAGAAGGCAACATTCCCACAAACAAAGAGAAGCGCCAAGGCTATGCCAAGCGTTCCTTGGCCGAGAAACGTGAGAGTGAAACTTAGACTAAAGAGACACAGCGTCATTCCAATTGTGCTCACGTAAAGCAGCGGTTTCCTTCCAACACTATCGATCATGAAAGTGGCGAAGAGTATGAACAAGGTTTTTGTGATCCCGACAGCAACAGTTGCAGCAAGCAGCTTGGTCTCGTCTTGTATCCCTGCCTCTTTCAGAATCTCTGGGCTATAGTAGACAGTAGCGTCGATTCCAGTGATCTGTTGAAAACATTGGATCCCAAACCCAACGATGAGCATTTTCCGTACAGCAGGAGATGGGCTAAGAAGCTCACGCCACACGGGTCTCTCTTCTCCCCCTTCAGTCTTCGCAGCCGCTAGTTGTATCTCAGCAAGCCGCTCCTCCACTTCATCATCTCTCTCGTTCGTCTTCATGAGCACCTCTCGTGCTCTGTCCACTTGACCTTTCAGCACCAACCACCTAGGCGATTCAGGGATCACGCAGAGCGCAAATCCTATAAAGACCGAAGGAAGAATACCAACTGCAAGCATGATCCTCCAGCTGATATGCACGGAGAGCCCCGAGAAGGCGTAGTTGGAGACATAGCCGAGCAAGATCCCTAAGTTGATAAAGATCTCAGGGAACGAAGTGAGGAAGCCTCTAGCCACGGTGGGGGATATCTCGGCAATGTAAACAGGAGCAATCATGACGCCAAGTCCGATACCAATACCAGCGAAAGTTCTTCCGATCATGAGAACCTCGAAGGAAGGAGCAACCGCCATGATGGCAGCGCCGGTCTGGAAGACAAGAGCAGCCAAGGCCATGGTCCATTTCCTACCGATGGAGTCAGAGGTTCTGCCGCCTGCTAAGCTACCAAACAGAGAAATGATGCTGAGACTGCCGATGAGGACTTCTGTCTGCACTTCGGTTATGTTGAGATCCTGCTGTATGAACAAAACCGCACCGCTCATTACACCAACATCTGGTCATGAAACCAAAACAGAGGACACCTTTTCTTGTAAGCAAAACAATCTGAAAAACAGAGGACACTGTTTCTATTCATTTAGACGGAGATTAACTAACCGTAGCCGAGAAGAACATTATTCAAAGATGCAAAGAAGGCGCAGGCCATAACGTATTTTCTGGATCTGCTGCGATGATGATCCTCACGAGTTACCTCCGCGTCGGAGTCCATTCTCTGATACTTATTCCTCTTGTTTCCGACAGAGACCGCCGGAAAACCAGAGCCACCGTCATTTCCTACCGCGGGAAGAGTCATTTCTCTCCGCCGAGGATTCAGACGGAGGAACAGAGCAGAACCGGTTCGGAAAGAGAATTTCAGACAAAGAATTTTTGGGAAGAAATCCCGTGGATGACGGGAAGGGCAGCAGATCTGAAACGGAGACTAGAAGAAAATCATCATCTCCTTTGTGTGTTGACCAAATTGGTGAATTTTTCTATTCAAAGAACACAACTTGACCCAAAGCCAAAGGTAAAGGTAAAGACTTTGTCAGTCGTTCATTTCTTTAGTGTTTACATTAAAGTCATTAACATGTTATAAACTACGTATATTAATTTCCTTATTAGAAAAAGGTATGTTAAGAAACGTAAAAAAAAGGATAGAAATATATATTACTTTACAAAATCAAAGATAGGATGGACCTTTCAAAGGATAGAAATATATCAGCTCATCTTCTTGCTTAAACATTTTTTTTGGTAACCATTATCTTTTAACTTTATTAGCTACCTATGAATGATATCTGTCGGTGGTTCTTCCAAGCTGATTGGAACTACAGAGACAGGTTCAAAGACCTGCCACCAACAAAAACTCTCCATCATTGTCATTTTTTTCCTTTAACTCTGTTTATAAAGTCCCCTCGGTGTTGATGCATTGAATGCTTCGTGGGTCTAGAAAATATTTAAGCTTTTTTTACCAGTCAAATTTGTTTTTTCGAAAATTAATCATCTTAAGAGTTTTAAACAATTTCAAGTTTTTCTCTGTTCTTTTGTGTTGAATTTTCTAAAATCTTAAATACCTTTGTGAAGATAAAATCCTCTATAAACATTTTTGTATACTCAATCTTTTCTTTGAACTCTATTTTTGTATATTCGATCTTTTCGTATATTTGATATTTTCCTTGAACTTTTTTTTTATATTATCTACAGAAGCACACACGATCTATTCACCTGGTATTCACCGCACCTCTCTGTTAATTAGGAGAGGTTGCTATATTTCATTGGAACTGGAATTAGACCAACAACTTACTATCTTCAACGGTTGAGCTCGCAATCCGAGCCACCATCTCTACAACCTAACTTTCCTCTTTCTATCTCTCGTTTACTCTGATGACTGATCTAACAACCCTGATCAGCTCAGTGTAACGTCCTTACACTAAAGCTAATCGACTCTTATAAACCGAGTCGGTTAATCCATCACAAGTGCACAATCCGCACATGTGTTACCTAATAGAGAGTTCGGTCCAATTGATTCAATTACAGACTTAACCAGACTAAACTAAATCATAATCTAACACTTAATCAATTGAACATAATCCGTTCTAAAGAATTTGTCTATAACCTTCAAATCTCCTCCTTAGACAATGTATTCTTCTCATCACAAGCTTTGATGAACCCTCAGTATAAAAACTTAAACTGATAATACTTACGAAGCATATACCTGATCCGTTAATGAATCTTAAACCAACTCCTACCCAAAGATCTTCACCGTACTTGAGCCCTTTACCGGACTCAAAGACTTTTATCTTCACTCTTTGGTAACACGAAGAATCTTCAATGCTTCATGTAGCTTGTACACCGGTAGTACCTTCGTGAATATGTATGAAGGGTTGTTAGCAATAGCAATCTTTAGAACTTGAATTTCTCCCACCTTGACGAGATTTCATATGAAGTGATACTTTGTAGCCACGTGCTTTGTTCTTTCATGGAATACAACATTCTTCGACAGTGCTATGGCAATTTGAGAATCACATTACACTTCAATTGTACCTTGCGAAAATCCCAACTCTTCAACAAACCTCTTTAGCCAAACTCCTTCTTTCACTGCTTCTGAAAGCGCAATTTACTCCGCTTCCGTAGACAACAGTGCTACAACCTTCTCAAGCGATGACCTCCAACTTACTGGATTACCTCCAGCCGTGAACAGCATTCCAGTTGTAGATTTACTTTGATCCAAATCCCCTGCATAATCTGAATCACAATATCCTTGGACCACAAAGTCTTCTTTCTTCTTGAAGCTTAACTTTGTATCAACTGTTCCCTTAATATATCTCATAACCCATTTGACGGCTTGCCAATGTACTCTTACCAGTTTAGATATGAACCTGCTAATGATTCCAACCACATACTCTAAGTCATGTTGAGTTCCCACCATCGAATACATTATAAATCCTACTGTGTTTTAATAGGGAATCATTTTCATGTGCTCCTTCTCTTCCTTATACTCTTTGTATGTAGGTGTCCTTAGTTTGAAATGAGCACCCAAAGGAGTTACTACAACCTTAGACTGATCTATCTTGAAGTTTCCTAACAGTTTCCAAAGGTAATCTTCTTGTAACACAAACAACTTTCGATTTGCTCTGCCTCTAGTAACCTCTATACCGAGAATCTTCTTAGTATCTCCTAGATCTTTCATGTCGAATTCAGATCCCAATTCTGTTTTCAGCTTCTGTACTTGACCTTTATCTGTTGATCCTATGAGAATATCATCTACCTACAGTAACATGTTGACATAAACACCCTTGTCATTCTGCTTGAAGTAGACACAAGATTCGTAGTCGCTTCGAGTATAACCCTTTGCACGTACAAAGTCATCAAACCTTTTGTTCCATTGTCTCGGGATCTGCTTCAACTTGTACAATGATCTCTTCAGTTTACAAACTTTGTATGGATATCACTTATCTACAAAAACTTTTGGCTGCTCCATGACTATGAACTCATCAAGGTTCCCGTGAAGAGAGGTTGTCTTCACGTCCATATGTTGTAGTTCCATGTCAAAATGTGCAACAGCTGATAGCATGTACCTTATAGATACATGCTTCACAACATGAGCAAAAATCTCTTGATAATTGATGCTCTCCTTCTGAGAGTATCCCTTAGCCACAAGCCTCTCTTTATACCTCGGAGGTTCCATACCTACTATCCCTGCTTTTCTCTTAAAGATCCATCGACGGCCTATTGCTTTCTGATCTTTTGGCCTGTCTATGAGCTCCCATGTATCATTTCCCTATAAAGAAGTCATCTCCTCATGTGCAGCCTCATCCCACTTATCACTATCAGGATCCATCATAGCTTATTGGTACGAGTTTGGTTCTTAGCCGTATCTTCAGATAAAAGACACACATATACAGAAAACTAATCCTTGTCCTCTGTAGCATCCAACTCGTAATCCAATAATCTTGCAGGTGGTTTCGTTGTTCTTCTGGCTCTGTCTCTAGCCAGTTGATAATCCCCTGGTACACCCTCGTCTTCCCCTGCTGACTCATCTTTACTTGTTTCCATACCCTGTTGATCATCTGATAAAGCTCATCCTTGACATTTACTTCCTTCTCTATCAGTGTCTTCATCAAACACTTTCAACTTAATGACTTGAGATTCTGACATCAAACCCTCGTGACCTTCATTTTCTTCTTTTATCTCCTTATTAACTTTATCTCCCCTGAAGACAACGTTCCTGCTTATGACCATTTTATTGTCTTCTAAAAGCCATACCTTGTAGCCTTTTGTACCATCAGGATGGCCTCTAAAACTCCACGGTTAGCTCTGGATTGCAACTTGCTTTCAATAGAGTGTACATAGGTGAGACACCTGAATATCTATAGATTACTGAGACCAGGCATTTGTGATGTCCAAAGCTCTTCAGGTACCTTGAAGTCCAGCGCTGATGAAGGTGATCGATTGATCAAATACACTGACGTTGCAACAACTTCTGCCCAAATGACTGATCCCAGTCCACTTTCACTTAACATACTACGAACTTTGGTCATGATAGTCCGGTTTAACCTCTCTGATATGCCTTTCTGTTGAGGCGTATAAGTGCACGTCCTATGCCTCACAATACCATGTTCTCTGCAGAATCTGTCAAACTGTTGGTTGCAGAACTCTAAGCCGTTATCAGTTCTCAACCTCTTAACCTTCCTCTCACTTTGAGTCTCAACCATTGTCTTCCACGTGTCAAACCTTTGAAAGGTTCGTCTTTGAATCTTAAGACGTAGAGCCACACGTTCCTAGAATAGTCATCCATAAAGGATATAAATATTGCTTCTTACTTAGGCTCAGAGGAACATTCGGAGAACCCCACAAATCCGAATTTATGTAATTCAGCTTTACTTTGGTGGCATGTTTAGCTTGAGTGAAACCCACTATGTGTGTTTTGCCGATTACACAATCTTCAAAGAAACCTAAGTCACCAATCTTGCTATCACCAAAACACTTCTTCTTCATTAGCACCTCCATTCCTTGTTGATCGAGATACCTAAGTATATGCCACATAAGAGTGCCGTTTATTGTCTTGGCTGTTACAGAAGCTGAACTGGTTTCACCGGTTTAGAAGGGTAACAAATTTGTTTTAGCCTAGAGTATATATAGGGATTGGCGTCATACTCCCTTCATGAACACAATGCACCCTTTGATCACTCTTAGGATTCCATTTTCTGCCTTGAACTCACAGCCTTTCTCTTCCAAAGTTCCCATCGATATCAGATTTCTCGACATGTTTGACATGTACTGAACGTCTTGAAGTAGAAAAGTAGTTCCATCTGAGTTTTGAAATATGACTGATCCAACTCCCTTTATCTCTGAAACAAAATTGTTTGCCATCTTAACTCTCCCTGCCACAATCTCTTGTAAGTTAATGAAAACATCTCTTCTTGGAGTCATATGGAAAGAACACCCTGTGCCAAGAACCCATTCATCTTTGTCTGCTTCCACTGAGTTTGCTTCTGCTACAAGAAGTCCAACCTAGTCCTTCGCATCATCCTTTGCTAAAGATGCTTTCCCTTTATCCTGATTATATTTATGATCCTTGTTTCTCTCTATCCACTTGTAACATTGTCGCTTAAAATTACCTTCTTTGCCGCAAAACCAACACAGTCTTTTACTATCTTTTCTCTTAGATCTTGACATGTGTTTATTCTTACCTGCAAAAGAAACTCGATTCCTACTTTCTGACCTACCTCTAACATAATTTCCTTCTCTATTCACCCTAGCAGTGGATGTATCTTTATACTCCATTTCTTTGAACCTAGAAGCACTAGCAATTTCATCCACCCTAATTGCTTCTCTACTGTACTTTAATGTTTCTTTTAGTGAGTCATACCTGCTTGGCAATGCGTTGAGTAGCAGAATCACCTGCACTTCCTCAAGTATCTCAATGCTCAGGTTGTTGAGGTATGTGATGAGCTTGAGAAAATCATCTACGTTTTGATCATTGGTCCTTGAAATTGCATCCAGAATGAGTAAACCTTCAGCTGAGCATGAACGCGATTTGGCAAAGTCTTCGCCATGTAGAGACGATCAAGAAGCTCCCAAACTTCTGAAGTTGTCTTGTACTTGTCTAGTTTTCTCAATACATGATCTCCAACGCTTATAAAGATAAGGTTCATCGTCTTCTCATCCCTTCCAAGTCTTGCTACTTCTTCAAGATCCTTCTTCTTTTTGATATCTTCGTCTTCATCATCTGATTTTTTAATCGCCAACACTTGTGCATGATTTTAAAAGTTAACGAGTGTTTCCGTGCATAATATAAAAATGAAAAGGGACTTTGTCAAAACCTCGCTCTGCAACAATATTTCTTTTAGATTGCCCGTTTAGTAAAACCTTATACTTAATTGTAGAAACACATATGTTCTATCAACTGATATCATAATATTTTATCTGAATTTGGAATATCTCCCTACTAAGATTGAGTCATTCATAAATTATATATGCAAAATATTTTAAAAAATATCTTAGAACTTTTTTGGAAGATTAAATATGTTAGAACTTTATATAAGTTCTTTATTTCAGCCATAGAGTTTCTCTAAGATTTTCTTCGATTGAATGAAGACTTGAGTAAGTTTTAAACAATTTGGAAAACGAATGTTGTTCTCAAAGAATTTAGGGAAAATTGCCAAAACCAACCTAAAACTTGAATTCAAATACAAAAGTATACCCAAACATCAATCAAATGCAAAAGTAACCTAAAAGAGTAGTGAAATTACAACAGGCCCCTTATGACCAAAAAAAAAAAGTGTATGCGTTTTTACCTTCATAGCCTATTTAAGTCTTCCGTGTTTTTTAAGTCTTCTGCGATTTTGTAAGTCTTCTGAGAAGACTTACATGTAAGTCTTCTCGTTTAGTAAATCTTA